>JAODAL010018774.1:0-73827 GCA_025379985.1 Phyllomedusa bahiana
TGGATCCCAAAAACCTTATCCCCAGGTAAAATTTAAGGCGAGGCCTATGGTATCTGTCACCCTGGACTTTAGTGCGAGCAGAATGCCGTAACAGGGCTGTCGAGTGAGCTGCCAGAGAGCCTTGATGTCCTTTACTTGGGCATCCCCGGCCGGGACATGACACGAGGTAACAAGGGGGAGGGGCGGGCGGGGCTGTAACCCAAACACGACAAAAAAGGGGGGTGGCCCCCGCGGATCCCGAATCTAAAGAGTGTTAAGTAAACTCTGCCCAGGGAAGAAGATCAGACCAATTATCCTGCCGAGCGGACACAAAGTGCCGCAGGTAGGTACCCAGGGACACTGGCCCTTTAAATTTAGAGAAGCCGGCGCGCGGGCGCCTTAAGCGGCGGCCACGCGCACGACGGCCGGGACAGGCAGGAGCGGCGTTCACCGGAGCGCGGCCGGGTAAGAGAGGCGGCGCGAGGCACGGGGGGGGGGTTGGTCGCGGGGGGCAGCGGAGCCCGCGACCCACGTGACACCCCCTAAATAAATAAAGCTCAGACTAGCCCAATAAAACTAACACAGACCCCAGACAAGATTCACATAATAAATTCAAACCCCAGACTAGTCCCACCTAAAAATAAACCAGCTCTCCTAAACAAATAAAAAACTCAGACCTGCCTAAAAATAGATACCAGATCAGATTTTCCAAATAAATTCAGAACCAACGTTAAACCTTTCAGTCATTGGCATAACTGTAGCAGCCCTAGCACTCACTATGTTGTCAAGGAGTTGAGGAGGTCCACTTAGGTACAGACACATCGTACCTTTTTGTAGGTAATGACAAGTTAATGGTTTTATGCAATCTATGCTACTTTATGGTACCATGTCTATTCTCTGATATATGGTGATATTCTATGTACCTTTAAAGGGATTTTGTAAGTAAAATAAATGGCTTTAAACATGTAGGCAAAGGTAAATAAAGACTATAACCAAATACATTGCTGTTCCAATTTTGCTTGATTTTAGAGATAAAGAAGATCTTATGTCTTGCTTGTGTGACCATATTGACATCACTTCCTGCTGAATGTTTTCTCCAGCATAGGAGCTTGTTTATCTAACTTACTGACAAACCTTAACCGTTTAGTGCTTAGTAGCCTTCTGTCTTACTGTTTACACTCTTCTGTTAGCTATATCCCTGTAGAAGGCTCAGCTAGAAATAGCAGAACTGATATGTCAATTCACTGCTGTAGACTCACCGACAGCCTAATCAGCAAGTGTGAGACTGAAAATGGCTGTGGCTCTGTGAAACAGCCTGATGAGTGAAAAAACTTTGAGACTCTCGGTTCACATATTTTGATCAAAAGATGTTTAAGCTGCCCATGACTTTCAACGTGATCTCAAAATCGGGCAGTCCTACACTATCCTTACCTCTCAATAGAGCCAATTCACGGCCTCTCACTGGGTCAACCAACCTCCATTATACAGAGAGAAAAAAATAAGAAAACACACCAGACTTGCAAGCTGCACTTCTTATGACAGCCTGTGAGAGTGGGCGGGTGCAGAAACCCAAAATGGAAGCACCCCTTCCTTCCCATATAGGTTAAAATCAATGTACACCAAGTATAACGTATGTTTCTGCACACAAAAACATTTCTGAAAAAACGTATGCAAACCTGGGTGCCACTGGCAGGGCTTCGGCACACATGTAATTATACATGTACACACACAGACCACCGCCAGCGGCACACTACTGCAAAAATGGCAATACACTACATGGAAATCCCTAAAGAAGCATTTATGCTATCTATCATACAGCCTGACGAGAACACCCTTTTAATTATTGTTCCTTATGCGCTGTTTATGTTTCCTCTGTTTACGTGGTGGTGGGTTCTGTCTCATTTTGCTACAGGACCCTATTAATTCTTGTTATACTTCTGTTCCTAAGCACATACAGACCTAACACCAGACCCTATGAATTAAGATCCCATTAGGTAATGCAGACTTCTGACCAGACATGCAGATTCTCTTGTGCTTCCCCTATTCTCTGAAACTCACTGTCCCAACACATCAGACTGTCTTCCACCTTCACCAACTTCAAAAGTAACCTGAAAACCCATCTCTTCAGGATTGCCTTCAAGCTACAATAACCCAGCAGTCACTGTGCTACCTCACAAACATGTCTGCCCCTAACCTTCTGTATCTTTCCTTCTCCATTGTAGATTGTAAGCCCTTGCAGGCAGGGTTCTATCTCCCTCTGTGCCAGTTGCAAGTCATTCATTATTACCATTGTACTTGTTTGACATGTTATGTTATGTAACCCCCCTTTGAATGTACAGCGCCATGAAAACAATGGCGCTTTAAAATAAATAATAATAATAATTCTTATCTCTCCTTAACCGGAAGTTTTCTTCATTTCTGGAAGCTGTTGTCTACAGTGGGAAATGTATCTGCTTTTCTGAGAACCTGGAAAGTGTTCCATTTTTTTCTGGAGAATTGGCAAAGTTTTCATTAAGTGGCTCTATTGTAAATCCACCTCTAGTATTATTGCATATAGTTTAACAATCATTATGAGAGTAAGAGAATACACTGCATATACACTACCCATACCATGAAGGGTGGATTAAATGGGTTGTCCTGTTCTTTTTTAATTTCTTATCAATAAGGCTTTCTATGGGCTATTGTGTGTGTATAGACTTTAAAGACTACTTTGTATAGTGTGGCATATCATTCAGGAAGGGCTGCCAGTATTTAAAACAGCCAACCCACCTGCTTACTGGTAGGCATGCGTGCTAGTCAGGAGGCCATTGCTTCTATACTGTAGCCTCCCACAGCCCTCTCCAAACAATATGTCACACTATACAAAGTAGTTTTACAATGTGTTACGGATGACGCTCATTGCTATTTACTATCTTTATTTTAGCTTACAAATTTTTCTCCATTTCAATGCTATATTTGTGGTCAACTTCAGCTGGGCTTTCTTATCTAAGCATGACAAAATCTGTAGCATTACTATTTCACAAGTTTAGTATCTTTTTAGAAGCTGAAGGGGTTGTCCTATCTCACACTAATGACTTATTAAGATGCCTTCAATATGTGATAGATCCAGGTTGTACCTCTGTGACCCGCACTTATCTCAGAATTGAGCCCCCAGCAGCTCCTGTTCAAGAATGGAGAAGTGGCTGTGCTTGCATGTTTCCTCTACATTCATTTCAATGGGAATGCAAGGAAAGCTACTCCATTCTGAAGGATGAGTGTTGAGGGCCCCTTCTTGAGATACATTTCAAATATTTATGTCATATCCTATTGTTATGCCATCATTGTGAAAATGGAAAAACCCTTTAAGGCTGTTGCTATTTTTTCCCCATAGCTCTGCTTGTTTAATTTGACTGTGAACTCAAACTCAGGATCAATTACAGGATATACAAGAAACAATAAATGACTACATGACTAGCTTCATTGCTTAATATTAGCTTCAATAATTTGAAACTTAAAAATAATCCCCAGAGTTAAACACAATTTTGTTTAAGCACTAATAAATTCCTTATATAGTCCTCCTATAGTTTTATTGCAGTCATAGCTTCATATTTCTGCTACAGAGCTCCAAATCCCATGTATAGACAAGTAGTTAAATTATACATTTCTACTTGTCTTCAAGAATCACTAGGTAGAGCTTGGAAGTTTAGTGCATAGTCTTTATTCATTGAACTCTATAATAAAATAGTATGCAATACGATCATATGCTCCTCGTAATGGTAGCTTCAGGCAGGCAACAACTCCATTATGTCAGCGCCATAATGACTCCATTATGTCAACTTTTTCAATGCTTTTTAATGAATTTTGCTGGGTCCTGAAATCAGATAATATGTGTAATCAGATACAGTGTGTTGCAAAAGTATTTATACTCTTTGAACTGTTTATCATTTTTAACCAGTACAGCCACCAACTTAAATGTATTTTATTGATATTTTATGTGATAGAGCAACACTAAATAGCAAGTATTTGTGAAGTGTAATGAAAATGAAATCTGCTTTTTCTATTTTATTTTGCAAATAAAAAAAATTAAAATAGTATAATGCATATGTGTTCATATGAGTCAATACTTTGTAGGACCATCTTTAGCTTTAATGACAGCTGCAGTCTATTGGAAGATGTCTCTACCAGCTTTGCTCATCTAAAGGCTGGAATTTGTTGCATATTCTTTACAAAATACCTCTAGCTCAGTTGAATTAGTTGGTGAACATTTGTAAACAGCAGTTTTCAAGTACTGCCACAAATTGTCAATGTGTCAATGGGATTTAGGTCTGGGCTTTGACTGAGCCATTTTAACACATGAAGATGCTTTGATTTATACCATTCCTTTTTACCTTTGGCGGTATTTTTTTTTAGGGTCATTGTCCTGCTGGAAGATAAACCCTACGTCCGTTAAAATCCTTTTCAGTTCTTACGGTTTTTTTCCTCCGGGATTATCGTATTGCTTATCATTTTCTTTAACCCTTGCCTTTCCCAAAACCCCCCTGAGAAACCAAAGTTTCCCCACAGTATGATGCTGTCACCCTCATACTTCACGATGGGGATGGTATGTTCAGGGTGATGTGCAGTGTTGATTTTTCTCTACACATAATGTTTGCCTTTTAGGCCAAAAAGTAAAATTTTGGCCTACAAACAAACCCCCTTCTTTCTATGTTTTTGTGCCCCCTACGTAGCTTTCTGCCATACTAACATCTTATGGTTATTTTCCCAAAAAAGGGGCTTTCTTCTTGCCATTCTTCCATAAGACCGATTTGGGAGTAACAACCCAAAAGTTGTCCCGGATAGTTCTCCCACCTGGTGTGGATCTCTGAAGCTCTTGGTTGCTTCTCTAATTTGTGCTCTCCTTAGACTGTCAGTTTAGGTGGACGCCATGTCTTTGGGAGATTTTTCATTTTTAAAACCCCTTTCCCTTTATGGTGATGAAATGAACGTTCTCTGTGAAATGTTTGAGTTCGGTATTTTTTTTAAAACCAAACCCCGTAATACCTTTGAAAAAAACTGCTCATACTGTCAGGTGTGTTCCTTGGTTTTATGTGCTGTTTGTTCAAAAATGACAAACCTCTAGGCCCTTTACAAAAAAAGTGTAGTTTACTGAAAATATTTACACAAAGATGTCTCTATTTCTAATCAGGTGCTTTTAAGGGTGCTTTCACCGGTGTATTTTGTGTGTTTTTTTTCAAAAATACAGCAAATTAATCTTTGCTTTTTTGAAAAAAATCACCAAAAAAGCCCCTAAAGGCAAATTTATCACACGGATTTTGTTTAGGGTACAGATACGTATGTGGGCCATATTTCGCTTTTTAATTAGCAAAAATTTGGAAAAAAAGCAAAACTTTAACTTAAAAATTTGCCACTTTTTTCTGTTCTATACTTTTAAAAAAACAAAAAGGCTCCATCCCCAGCAAAAAAGTCCCGTGTTTTTCAACGTTTGGGGTTTTAAAAAAAATGTAAAAATCCAACGTAAAACCCCCCTATAGCCTCAACTGAAAATCTAAGTTGTAGTCCGCACGACAGGCCGAATTTCAAAACCAACGTTTTTTAAAAAAAAACTTAGAACATGTTCAATAGTCCACCAAAAATTTAAGCCAAAAAACAGTCCCAAACTTTTTATGCGGATCCCGTTTTTTAAAAACTCCATAGAGATAATGGGACATTTTTCTGACTGTAAATGCAGTTTGTACAACAAATCTAAAGTTTTTGCATTTAACGTACCCTAGAATACATTAAGTTTGTGCCTGAAACTTTTTAAAAATGAGGAACATTAAAAAGGGGGTTTTTTTGCCAAAAAAAATTTTACTACATCCATTTTCTTTGCAGAGGTTTCCTTAAAAAAGCAGGATGTATAATGGAACAAAAGCGTATTTTTTGGACTTTAAAATGGGTCGGGGACAAGCCCCACTATGTGTGAAAAAAAAAGAAATTCTGGAAGAAATGACGAGGAAATTTTTTCCCACAAAATATATGTCATTTATTTGCAAAACACATTTTGTTTCACTTTGGAACCTACACGCTTTTGGGGTGTTGATTATCAATTGTTCCTTTAGCGAAAAAAAAATTTTTCGAACCTTTTTTTTTTTATTTATGCCCCTTTTTTTTTTGAACTGAAACTCTAGCATATAAAAATTTTCTATACTTTTATTTATAATTTTTTAATATGCTTTATATAAGTGTGAAAAAATGTTTTATTATTTTTTAATTTTAACACAAAGGGCGAATGTATGATTAATGGCGTTGACCCCAATTTTAAAAGGCATTATAATGGGTGAATGCGCCTAAATTTAAAACCCCCATTCTATTTTTGGGTCATAAATCAGGCCACTCTAGCCAAAAACACACTTTAAAAGTGATTTACCCGTTCAGCAGTAATGCACCGGATTTTTGTACTGAAGCTATAAATATTCTTTGTTCGGTTTAGTGCGCCCCGCCTACCGATGCCCCTGAATCAGGGGTTACAAAATGCCGCGGGGTGTCTGTAAGCGCCGATATAGACAGCGGGGATTTTAAAACTATAGCGAATGGGGCTGTGCTAGATGTCAGGCTGAAAATACTCCAGACTTCTGGTGCAGCCCTGTTCATAAATGTCGCTTAAAGTGTTTTATTGACATTTAACCTTTATGATGCCATCCCACAGAAGTCTTTTGTTTAAATGGAGACTGTTTTGTATACTTGACCATTCACACCTGAGGAAATGTGGTAGGTTCCATGCAAAAAGCATAGTGTGTTTTTGTATTTAGCAAATAAATTAAATATTTTGTGTAATATATTTTCCTAATGTCATTTCTTACAGAATAACTTCTTTTATATCACACACAGTGTGGGCATTGTCCCGACCATATTTTATAGTCTGTAAACATCGCTTTAATGGTTCCATTCATACGATCTGTGTTTTTACATGGAAACCTGTGCATTCATCAGACCGAGGAGGCCCTCGAGGTGCAGGGACCCCCATGTGATTTGGAAGAAAAGCAGCTTGGAGCTTCTCTTATGCTTTTATAGGAGTTGTATCATAGCTTCTACAACTTCATCAGGTGAGCAAACCAACATACCTGATTTTCTGTAAACTGATATCTAAAACATATCATACAAAGTGTGCTGTGTCTTTCTTCTTGTCCCCTGTATCCCAGCACCGATCCTCTGCTACATATAACTTGGCAGGGGATTTCGGAGCGCTGTATCCAACTGTAATAAAAATATTATATGAAATTATTTACTACTAAACGATGGACCTGGGAGGAGATTTACTAACATTTTACCTTTTCTTGGTGCTGATCCAGATCTGAATGAACACTAAATTCAAGTATCTCATAACCTTAATTTTTTTTTCTAAACAGGACATTGCTATCTCTCTTAACTTCGGTGTGGAGTGTAAAAGTAACAACTGCGATGAAAGCTGCTGCTAATTACCCCCTCCTCTGGACTTCCTGACCATTATCTCTATTTGCCCCCCATCCTCACTGTACAATCTGTACCTACCATCTGCTTAGTGAATTTCCAAAATGGGCGCAATAGCTCTTTAAAAGGCTTTGGCTTTAATTAGACTCTCGCTGGAATGTTTGCTGTTTTGCACAATTTATTGTGGCTTTTCAAAAGCTATCAAGCAAAACGCCGAAACAAAATAACCTTCCAAATGTTATATCACAACATTTCATGCACTACTGCTCTCAACTTTACAGCAAATCCAATAAATATGTTTTGCTAAATAGGTAGAGCAAATTAAGCCGGGTTCAACTCTTGATGCACTGAGAGCTGTTGTAATATCCCAGGAAGAGCTTAAAATGTTGGAAAATGCAAGTGCTATGCTTACCGATGGGAGCCAGGTGATGACTCACTCAAGGCTTTAATGATATTCTAGAACCTACAGCGTTGCATGCCATGACTTACAACATACTTCACTGTCTCCCCAGGCGAGATGCAATGAGAACAAGTTAAAGAACAGAGAACCAGAAAAAAAATCTCACAATCCTAGGCTATTATTTTACAATATTCTCCACTAAGGAGCCATCAAAGGATCTGATTCTTTGCAAAATCTATAATTTAGCAAAATAGCTGTAATCCTATTTACTTTAACTTAGTTCACATTGGAGAAATTCAGGTTTAGAGCAAATAATGCCTTAGTACAAGTTCTGATTGGCTTTTGTTCTTAGTGTTTTAAAAGCATTTATGCTTGCTTTAAATCATCTTTCTTTTAAAGGTATGACCTTGTTTTATGTTCAAAGCAATGTAAGCCGTGTACCGGGGTGGGGCCCCCAAATACCCCGCGGTCATGACGGGGAAAAGACTCCAACAATTTAAAAAAAAGATACAGTTTACTCAACTTGCCAGGAAAGTATGCTTAAAAAATTTTCCCAAAAGATTGTAACAAACCCTGTCTACAAGTTCCCCCGGGAGTATAATTTGGATACACGATATTTTAAACCACCAAGGGGTCAAAAACCCCCCCCGACGTTTTTACCTTTAAACGTACACAACAGAACATTGTATTGGGCAGTTCAAAGGTGCGCTCATGGTGTAAAACAGCTTACAAACCTAATTAGTTTCCCCAATACCCCAAAAGATAAAACTTTTCAAAGAATAAAGGTGAACAATTGCAATAGTAACAGTACCAAAAGTCAACCCCTTCTTCATGCCCCGAATCGGGAAACCCTTCCTGAATAGTCCCCTATGGCCTGGCACCAACCTCCCCTAACTAAACTAATTAAAGGTCTGGTAATTTCAGGCGTTGGCATGCATGCCCCACCCCCGGATCATTTGATTTTTGCAGACGTCATGCTCGGGGAAAAGGGCCCCCCTCTGTCGGATTGATACCAAGATGGGGGTTCACGCCCTCTGTTTTGGATCCGCGAATGTCCTTTTCCGTCACAGTTTTTTCCCCGCCAAACAGTAAACACAGCCACAAAACTTTCTCCTTTCCCCAAACGAAGCCAATCCATTATAAATACACAGACAGGAAAACTAACAGAACCGTGTCAAATTTGCCCCTTTGGGGGCCTATTTCGTCCTGTCCCTTTCCTCCCCCAAATTGCGCTCCCTTTCTTCTGTCACATGAAAATCCGAATCACATGCCCTTATATCTTTAACCAATTAGATTCCAAAACAGGGGCATCTTTGGCCAAACAGCAGAATGCAACGGATAATTAAATCACCAATTATACATGGGATTTCACTGGTAAAAAAAAAAAGGCTGTTCCCCACCCACAAAAAAAAACCCCGGGTTTGGGCCCACCCTACAGCTACTGTCCATGACAATATTATCTGCTCTTTTTAAGCCTTGCACATAAATACATGCATTTTAGCATCTAATACAATGTACAAAACAAAAACGGTTGTGCACAGGCTATTCAAGTTTTTTTTATCAAAAGAACCTAAACTAGTAAGCAATGAAACAATGAGTATTACTTCTATCATTTGAGGTAGCCATTTAATTAGGTATATTTTTGGACCCCTGATCCATGGGTAGCACCAATTACCCCGCCATTACAGATTTGTGGTTACCAATTTTGCCAATTTTTAAAAGTGGGCATCAGGGATTTTAAAGTTGCAAAAACCACCCTTTTGGTGTTGAACCACATCCACTTCACAAAAAACCCCCATCCACCAAAGTGTAACAGCCCTGGAAGAAAGCAAATTAGGTTTTGGGGCATCACACAGCTTTCCGGGACAGGGAAGCTTATTCGGCACCCCAAAGAGTGGGAGTACGCCAAAACTGTGCTGAAACTTAAACATTACTTTTCCAATAATTTTTCCACCAACAAATTATACGGGGTTAAACCAGTGTACACAGCCTGCGCTTTAAGTAACAGTCAGTTACTCTGGGGAATCCCCGAGACATCTTTTTGTTTGGGAATTTTTTTATCCCTTTTTTTTTCTCCTCCTTCCCAAACCCGACATGATTTTCTCCTGGGCCGAATTGTCCCGCAAAATTTACCACAAAAAACACTTAAATTTATTTTTTTCAATTCCAAAATTTGCTCACCCTGTACAAACTCACATTGGTAAAGGTGGGGAAGTTATGGGGTTAGGTGGGGTGGAAAAGTTATGGGGGAAGGGGGGGTAAAGGGGCCTAGGGGGAATTGGGGGAGAGGTTTAGGGGATATAGTGGGTGATGGGTGGGTAGGGGACTATGGGGAATTGGGGGGAGAGGTTATGTGATGATAGGGTTTTATAGGGGAAGGTGAGGGGACTATGTGTATTGGGTGGAAAATTATAAGTAGGGGGGAGTATTTTGGGTTTTGGGCACTAGATCATAACACAATGGGGGGGAGGGGGGGAGAAGAGTAAAGCCCTTTTAAAATTGGTTGGGGAACATATACCACCCCAGGAATTTACGGGGCGTAGTCTGTCCCCCCCAAAACCCATATTGTGAATTGTCCCTAACCGTGTCCCCCCAAAGATCATCACAGCCATAAATTTCGGGGGGTGGGGAATGGAGTTTTAGTACTTTATGTTTTTTTAATTTCTTAATTTATATGGGTTTCCCTTTGGACATGACGACCCTTTGGAAATTTGTAACCCAACTTTGGATTGTTTTCTTTAAAAAAATGGCAAAAAGGGGCGATTGGGGAGTGTTTTATTTAAATAAAAGTTTTTGTGTAAATTTGTGTTTGGGTTTTTTCCATCAATTCCAGGTTAAAAAATAAATACTGACAGATCCCTCCCTTCTAAAAATTATCCGGGGGCAACCATATGTCTATAATGCAATAGGTTTTTTTTACAAAGGAACTAAAGGGGACCCAAATACGAATAAAATACAAATGTCTGAGAACAATGTCATAATGGGATTTTTCCCGCGTTTCACATTTTGCCTTTTCAAAAAAAACTGAGAATACAGTTCATGGGTTAAAATGGTTGACTGCGCTGGGCTGGTGCAGCCACAAATTTTTTTTTTTGTTACCCCAAGGTGACACAAACCCCGTGTCACTTTTTACCCCAATACCAAAACACAAAGGGGTTATGGAAAGAACGGGGTTACTGTCAGAAGAGCCCTAAGGATTGCCCCCTTCGGGGCAGTGTGGGCGGGTATTTCAGAGTGGGAAAGGGACCGAAAATTATTGGGATCTTCCATTCTGAAGTATAGGCTGCAGCTGTTTTTTTTAAATTTAGTTGTTATGGAAAATGGGGGGACCCCATTGTTTGTTTCAATAATAATTTTAAATTTTTTTGGAAAACCTGAAATGGAAAACTCCTGTAACATTACAGTGGATGCCATGTTTAGATTCTCATTAAAAAAATTTTTAAAAAAAACGACAGGGGGTTCCCCCTTTTTCCTAAGCAGCCTAGGAAAAAACAACAGCTGCAGCCGATATATCAAAGGGGGAAGAATATCTACTGTTTTTTTCCATTCTAAAAATTTCAGCCTTCAACTGATCCAGAAGCGGACCATTACATTAGCGGGTCCACTTCTGATGATTACCAGCTCTACCGAGTACCCCTGGTGCATTGGGTACTTGGTTTTAAAATGACAAAATTTTTGCCCCCCTGTGTAACAGGGAAAAACCGGACACCAAGCCCGAACATAGTAATGAAGGCACTGTTAGACCCTCCACACTATAACTACATTATATGAAAAAACACACACACCCTTGCCCCAAAAAAATTTTAAAAAAATAAACACCCTCAAAACAACCCCCTTTACCATTTTATTGGGAAAAAAATAGATCCTGTTTATCCGACGTATCAAACGAATCCAAATATCCCCAAAAAGGGAACCTGTAAATAAAAAAACAAAAATTACAAATATACATAAAGGCGGATACCCCATCCCATTTAGAAAAATGATAACCCCATCGCCCCAAGGGGAACATCTACTTTCCTTTAAAGGAATACTGGGCCCCCCCTTGGGGTGAGGGGTCACTCGCTTAGTGGATATTAAATAGGCTTAACACCCAAGTCTTACCCCCCGGGCCTTCCCCCTGGGACTGCCCAAAAAAGCGCAGGGGGAAAAACAAGAGAAACCGGCAGCATTATCTATTTACAGTAGCGGAAACCCCCAAGGTGTGGATTTGGCCCCTGGAGGGTTTGGGCACGGAACAGCCAGTGAGCCGTAACAGGCCCTCCCTGGCCCCCTGTTGTGAGCACCCCGGGCATGCCCCGGGTTTCCCTGCCCCTGTCACTCTAGTCAACATCCTCCACACTCTGGGGGCTTACCGACCGCTCACTGCTTAATACTTACCAGTCCCCGTTCCTGCTGCCGGCTTCCCTGCTCGCCCTAGCTCCTGACACCAATCTTTCTCTGTACAGCACCTTCTCATCACAGGGTCCCCATTGACCCCGGTTACGACAGCCCTGCCGTACAGAGAAAAACTAAAAAATGCCAGAGCTAAGGACAGGGGGGAACAGTAGCAGGATGGGGGTGGTAATGACATACAACGAACACTGATATTTTGACCTACCCACCTGACCACCCTTTTGAAAAAGGCATGCGCTTTCCATACTTAACTTTTATAATCTAAAAGGGCCACCGTCCCCCCCCAAAATGCCAGAGCGCTCCCCAACCCCTCCGGCGCCTGTCATTTAAAGAACCCCTGGTGCCTTCTGGCGACGGAAGATTTTGCTGACCCTCTAGGGGGGCAGGATGTGACCCCCATTTGCGGGAGGGTCCCGTCCAACCCAGGAGGGTTGGCATGTATGGCAAAAAGGTTTTAGTACTAAAGCTGTCAATCAATGGGGATTGGACAGAGGGGGCAAAACTAATGAAAACCCAGAATTCTGCGGCACACTTAATTGAGGAACCCTTTCTGGCTTGGGGTCAGGTAAATTCAGCAATATAATAAAATGGCTGCGGAAAAATAAAAGGGCTTAACACTTAATGACCCTCCCCTTTTCCATTTTCCCCCAAAACTTATTTCAGCATATAAGGGTTAAAGCCAGGTTGTTGGCTGATTAAATCAGGTAGCCCCAGGGAGTGATGGCATGGGTAAGAACAGTACAGTACAGTACAGTACAGTACATCAAAAGACTCGCAGTCGCCTACCCTTGCCTACCTGTTGTCATGAACCCTGAATAGAAAAAATTTTTTATTTAACCCCTTTTAGTTTTAAATTTTATGAAATTTTTTTCGAAATGGTTTTAATTTTTGTGAACTGATTTGACTAGATGTGAACAAAATAAAATACTATTAATCAATAAATATATTACTATGTAGCAAAACTTGACATTTAACACATTACTATATTGTGGCATAGAACTTGTTTTCAACCTTCCAATGTTTTTCAATGGCTTTGGTTGTTTCTTTAGATAACTTGCTGCAGTAAGTGATCACTGCAAATTAATCTTTGCTATCCTGTTATTTTAGTATATACCAATGATCTAGGGTTTTACCTCCCTTTTCACCAAAGAAAAAAAGAAAGAGCACCAGTCATTTTAGCCACTTTCTTTCTATTCATTTATTCTTTATAGTTCTTTATAGCATTTTTATACATTATCACCCTGTATAATTATATCCCTGATTATTGATTATGTTCTGCCGTTAGAACCATACCGTTTATGGGTACAGGTGTCAGGTCTCATAGACATGGCAGAGTTGTGTACATGGAGATTATTTGGATGCACAAATAGTCACTGCAGCTTTGTATTATAGGGACAATCTGGCTATATGTGTCTCTGTGCGGTGCCTCCATATAGCAGCTTATTACAAACATATTCTCCTTTAGATACAAAGCCATAGGAGGAAAATGTCCATGAAACAATGTTTAGGACTAAAATGAAGGTGGAGCAGTGGTAGCCACTTCTCTATAGCCCTTCCCACCCAATGCTCTCCTTCCCACTGCGCATTGGACAGAGAATTAAGATGGCGCATAGGTGGAGAGACTATTACAGGTTATTGTACGTTTCATCTCTAAGGTTGTCTTATGAAACACTGAATTTACTCTTTACCCTTGGGCAATTGATTACCAAATATTTTCCCAATTTACTCTTGGTAGATGATACAAAAACTATATTATATAAAACGTAACTTTAATTGCAACCCTAATGTCAATCTAAAAATAGGCTTGCCTGTGCTGGTAAGTAAATTGTCGCCATAATAAGTATTTTAGGGTGTACTAAAGAGCTTATGTAGAAGTAACGCTGTCTGCAGTACACCAGTTTCAATTCTATTGGCATATTATTCAGCCTATTACTAAAAAGAGAACCTCTTGCTCTGGACCCCTGGAGACGCAGTTTTAGAGTGAAACATTCGAGTACTTATGCTGATGTTGATGTACTTACCAGCACAGATGAGCCTGTTTTTAGATTGACATTAGGGTCACAATCAAAGTTTTATACAATATAATTTTTGTATCATTTAGGCTATGTCTACACTGCAGTGGACAAAAATCAACCTGAAAACGAATTGTTAAAAACGTTCATGTCCACTGCCTGTCAAAAGCAGCTGAAAAAACGGCCGTTTTGTGCCGCGATTTACGTTTTTTGGCGCGTTTTTTACAAGCATTTTTTTCTTGTCTTTAAGCCTGTTTTTTAATGTATGCATATATTAATCCATTGGATGTAACTCCGCCCTACAAAAGGGTAAATAAAGCACCTCTTTGCGTTTAATGTATTTTTAGTCGTTTTAAACCGGATTTTAGCCCTAATAAAGTTATCTTGCGTTTGTCGACAAAAATACGTTTTTTTACGGATTTTGGCCCTAAAGTCCATTTTTTTACAGATTTTGGTGCTAAGATCTGCATTTTTACGGATTTTCGCACTAATAAAGTTATCTCACGTTTGTTGCCAAAAATCTGTTTTTTACTGATTTTGGCGCTAAGATCTGCATTTTTACGGATTATGGCGCTAATAAAGCTATCTCGTTTTTGTCGCCAAAAATACGTTTTTTTATGGATTATGACCACATAGACAATTTTTTTAACGGGTTTTGGTGCTAAAATCCGTAATTTTACGGATTTTGACGCTAACAACGTTCTCGCTTCTGACGCCAAAAATACGTTTTTTACGGATTTTGGAGCCAGAATCCGTTGTTTTAATGGATTTTGGCACTAAAATACTTTTCTTTACAGATTTTAGCGCTAATAATTTTCTCGCTTCTGACGCCAAATATAAGTTTTTTTAATGGATTTTGGCGCCAGAATCCATTTTTTTTATGGATTTTGGCCCTAAAATACTTTTCTTAACATATTTTGCCGCTTATAAAGTTAAGAAAAGGATTTTAGTGTAAAAAACGTCCATAAAAACGTATTTTTAGCGTCAAAAGTGAGATAACTTTATTAGCACCAAAATATGTTGAGAAAAGTATTTTAGTGCCAAAATCCGTAAAAAAACGGATTCTTGCACCAAAATCTGTAAAAATGTATTTTTGGCGTCAGAAGTGAGATAACTTTATTAGCACCAAAATATACTAAGAAGAGGATTTTAGCATCAAAATCCGTAAAAAAACAGATTTTTGCGCCAAAATCCGTAAAAAAAAATTATTTTTGGCGTCAGAAGCAAGATAACTTTATTAGTGCCAAAAAGGTTAATAAAAGGATTTTAGCACCAAAATCCGCAAAAAATTGGATTCTGATGCCAAAATCCTTAAAAAAACATATTTTTAGCGAAAAATATATGAATTTCGCAAAAATTGTTAGCGGCCAAAGTGTGATCATTTTATTACAAAAAAAGGACACATCAGACACTTGTATGCAAATTTGATAATGTATAACCTTTGTTACACTCACTATAGGTGGAACTTGGGTCTTCTGGGAGGGTTTTCATTGAAAAATCGCGGCAAAAAACGCAGCGAAAACGCGCCAAAGACGTCCGGCGCTTTACATAGACTCCTGTAGTAAATTTTCTGCTCTGGCGTTTTTTAGAGCATGTTGCAAAATACGACCAGTAAAAAAAACGAGCAGAAAAAAGAAGCTCAGTGGAGACAGCAGGAGGTTCTTACAATAGAAGTCTATGGGAGATGATTTCAGTAGTTTTTCCAGCATTTTTAGAAAACGCTGAAAAAACTGACGTTTTTCTGTACAGTGTAGACATAGCCTTACAGAGAGAGAGTAAATTGGGGAAAATATTTGGAAATCAATTGCCGAAAGGCAAACAGTAAATTTACAGTAGTTATTCTACCAACCCATTTACTTAGGTCACATAGTGTTACATGTATGGATCCTGGTGCTGACAGGCCAGTTCTAAATAGTTTTAAGGAAGTGTAGAATACACCAGAATGTATGAAGCTGTTCTTCTGCAGCTCATACATACAGACGCAGTGTAGTGCCAATATGACAAGTCTGGCTCAGGCAGATCACCTTTACCCTGGTCTGGCTGCTCTAACTGTAATGCGCCTAGATTTGGTTTCAAATAATCATAAATGTGTCTACCTCTATGAATGTGGTGCGACTCCCCCAGAACGCCTCTAATCTTTGACGCATTAAAATGTGTCTTCAGCGCATTACAAGGCACTTATTGCGCCAAAGTTTGGAGTGCACCTGTTCATACATTCTTTTTGGCTCAAAGTACACCAGAAAACTGGCACAGCCCCGTTCATACATGTTTCCTATGGCAGTACACTGGGGCCTCAAAGACTTACCGACTTGCATGCAACTCATAGCTTGTACAGAGATGTGATATCATCATGTGCAGGAGTTTGATAGACTAACATTATGTGTGGCAAGCGCTTATTAACAGTGTCCAACATTTTTTTACTTCTGTCAACCATCCAGTACTTGATATTTGCTCAAACTCTCGGTATAGTACAAAAAACACACGAATTTTAGGAATTAATGACATACATAGAATTTATGAAAAGCTGAGAAACCCTGTTATTGAAAGAACACTGATTTTCAATGGTCTGTAAGAACTGATTTAATATCCATATTGTTGTAAGACGAATAAAAGACCATAATTACTTGCTATGGGTCAGAACCTGAGCATTGAGCTGGCACAATTCTTTGGAATAAATCCTAATGTGCCTCCTTTCGCAGAGGAACAGGTAGTGGTCTGACAACTGTAATGTTTCTGTAACCTTTCAGATTTATTTCTGGCTGTCCAAACACAAATAATGGTGGACTGATGGCTGCATGCGGTGCTATGATGGGTGGCTGGAGAGCAGTTTGGCTTTTTTGCCTTGGGTGCCTTCCTCTACCATTGATTATAAATAGCTCATTCACTTACTGCAATAGGCCATCACCTTTATGCTGCTTTCCTGTGTGAGCAGAAAAAGAATTGGATAAAAGGAAACGGTTTGTAATATCAACTAACTGTAACTAACAAATGACATGTGATGATGGTAATATGTTTATTAAAGTGACAGGGACAGCTTTATGGGTATTAGAAATCACTTTGTAGCTCCAATTCTATGTAAGCTGCTGGTTTTAAATTGGGCATGATACTGAAAAATATTTGTAGAATATTCTTATATATGATAAATTATATTTTCTCTGTATATAATATACATATACCTTAGCCTGTTCTGTATCAGTTTTTAACCAAAATACTGCCAGCATCTAGGTGGATGACCATATGACATGCTAAGGCATTTATATATGCGGGCCAATAGTAGAAGACTTGGCGTCTAATTGTTTATACTGTAGAGGACATTGTGATCGGCAATTATCAGCCAACTAATCGGGGTTGAAGGAGAACGGTGCCACGCCACCCACTCACTAGTGTAGAGGAGAGCGACTCTTGTCACACTCACAGTCAGTACCAACATTATAATGCAGGGGTGGGGAGGGTTGGGAAGCCGCCTCGTCCAATCTCACTCCACTGTACCTTGTGCCTGCACTTAGCAGTGTAATAGGTGGATGTTTATATATAATTGTATATAATTATGTATATATTGCAGTCATCCTGGGACAAGAACTCTGCACTTAAGGGGATGTGTATTCTATTGCAGTCATTGCCCTGGGACGGGGTATTTACTAGTTTAATAATATAACTAGAAATACCTAATATTCTCCTTAAAAGTATGAGAAATCTGAAAATTACAGAGTTGACAGGACTCCAACTTGTAGTGGGAGCAGCTTGAAGTATACATTTCTCCACCACTGTAACAATGCAAGACAGCACTTTACTTCTCTTTTCCCGATACCAGATACTACCTGAAGAAGCCCAATACCTAGTTGAAATGTTGACGCCACAGACTACATTACAACATGGGCTATATCATTATCTGGTTTCTTTGTCATACCGTGCTTATTAGTATACAACTTCTTGGAGAATTGCTACATGATCTGTATTATCTTCTTGAATAAATGGGGAGACATGTCCCAATACGAATGCGCCATTTTTTTGTTTCATTTGGGGAAAAAAAGTCTTGCGCCCATTTCTATATAAAGAATTAATAAAAAAAAAAAAACAGGGGTTTTCGCGTTGGGACTGGGGGGGTCTGGGGAAAACAGGGGATTTTGGGGGGCCCCACCCTAGACATAAAAATATTACGGCCTCTGGACATAAATGCCCCCCTTTTACCACTAATACAGTGTGAGAACAGAATGTATTGTGTAGTACAAAGAAAGTTAGCCCACACATTTGTCAGTCTAACTATCATAGACACGGGCTAAGGCCCCATCCATACCCCTCCCCCCCAATAAAATATCCCCCCCACCACATACAATTTTCCCCCCTCCTTTTTTCCCCTTGGTCACGCACCTCACCCCCTTTCTAAAATAAACACCAGCAAAAAAAAAGTCAAACTCCATCCGGGGTCAGGTGTTCCCTCATTTTTTTACAATGGGGGACCCCCATGTACACTGCCACAAACTAGTGCCATATAACCTAAACACCACCATAGGGAGACAACATAGAGGTCGGGACACCAGTCAGGTTAACCTCCAAACACTGCATATAGAGACCCCATAGAGGTAAACCCCCAGCTCAGGTATAACCTACAAACCGCCATATAGGACCCATCAGGGCGTCGCTAGGTGTTTTATTGGGGTGGGCCCCAAATAAAAACCCTGTGCCCGAGTCTCCCGGGCTCCGGGCCCTCTGCCTGGGCCTGGGAAAAAGATGGCCTTTAGCTGCTGGCCCCGCTGGACGCAACACGTGGGGCCTGGGGAGCAAGGGAGCAGCGCCCCCCTCCCCCGCAGAACATGTCGGCCCGCAGGTCGACACCGGGAGGCCCGCGGGGTCCTCACAGCGCGGGGGGGACCCCCCCAGGGCCCCGTGCCCTCACCCCCCCGGCGCGTCGCGATACGTGATGTCATCGCGACGTCCCTGTCCCCCGGGCGCACAGGGCGTCACAGGCCGGCCCCGAGGAGCTGCCGGAGGGGCGGCGGCTGAAGAGGGGGGGGCCCCCGGGGGGAGTTAAGTGAGTATGAATGTTGTTGTTTTTAAAGCGTTTACCGCTCAGTGCCCTATAATGTGGCTGTGGCCCAAAACCCCTGTTGTGGCCCCCCTATACGCCCGTGGCCCCCCCTTCCCACTGCTGTGGCCCCCATATCCCCGCCTTGGCCCCCCAATTTTCGCCTGTGCCCCTATAATGCCTGCCTGTGGCCCCTACCCCGTCTTGGCCCCCAATCCCGCCTGTGGACCCCCCAAACCTGCCGTGCCCCCATTAAAGGTGCCCCGTGCCCTAAAATGCTGCCCGTGGCCCCCCAATATTCCCGTGGCCCCCTTTCCCCGTCTTGCCCCTATAATGTCCCGTGGCCCCATAATCCCCGCCCGTGGCCCCCATATCCCCGCTTGTGGCCCCCCTATGCTGCTGTGCCCCCATAAT
This sequence comes from Phyllomedusa bahiana, assembly GCA_025379985.1. Lineage (NCBI taxonomy): Eukaryota > Metazoa > Chordata > Amphibia > Anura > Hylidae > Phyllomedusa > Phyllomedusa bahiana. Next base: position 19,646 of record JAODAL010018774.1, read on the forward strand.
GCCTGCCCGTGGCCCCCCCAGCTGCCTGTCCCCCATAATGCCCGACTGGGCCCCCCTATTTTTGCTGTGGCCCCCTACCCCCGCCCGTGGCCCCCCTATGTGCCTTGCCCCATAATGCCCGCCCGTGCCCCCTTAAAACTGCCTGTGGCCCCCCCTATCCCGCTGTGGCCCCATATCCCGCTGTGGCCCCCTTTCGCCCCGCCTGGGCCCCATACGCCCGCCTGTGGGGCCCCCCTACGCCTGCCGGTGGCCCCAAATCCCCCGCCTGTGGCCCCCCCAAAAATGCCCGCCTGGGCCCCCCCAAATGCCCGTGGCCCCCCTTACGCCCAGTGCCCCCATTACTGTCTCAGGCCCCCATATCCTTTTTGTGGCCCCCATATACTGCCTCAGGCCCCCCATATACTCCCCGGGCCCCCCAATCCTTCTTGTGGCCCCCATATACTGCCTCGTGCCCCATATACTGCCTGTGGGCCCCATATACTGCCTCAGTCCCCCTTTTTAATTCCCCTTTTCCCCAAACCTGCCTGTGGCCCTATATATGCCTCAGTGCCCCATATAATGCCTCATTTCCCCAAATACCTCCCCTGCCCCATATACTGCCCGTGCCCCCCCTTTTACTGCCCGTGCCCCCCCTATACGCCTGTGTCCCCCTATATATGCCTGTGGGGCCCCAAAAATTTCCTTGTGGCCCCTATCTGCTTCAGTGCCCCCATATACCTAATGAGGGGGGCTAACCTATAATTAAGGAAATGTGAAAATGTGAGGTTCAAAAAATTTTTTGTCCAAATCCTCAGGGACAAAAGATTGGCCGGGACAATCGCATGAAAAGGGGGAACCGGATGGAAAGAAAAGGGAAAGTAACGACGCTGACAGAAAAGAGTTCGGTGAGTTACTAAATGTAATGCAGTGTAATACTTATATTCTGCAGAGTCACATACAACTATATTACCACTATTTGGGCACTGTATGGCGGTGGTATATGTAATCAGAGCCTGTGTACAGTGTGCAATGTGGGGGTTGCGTTCGGCGGGTCTGGCGGATTATTTGAGCCTAAAGGGGTTGTCTCGCTACAATGATTGGGGTTTTTAAATTTAAAGTCTTTAAAAAAACAAGCAGCTTTGCAAATATGTTCATTTTAAATGTCCTACTGATTTTGACTAGCCCTGTTTGTTTATACATCAGCTCCTCAAATCTCTATAGTAGTGACCCGTTTTTATCCTTTCCCTTTCGGGGGCAGGCGAATGGGTCATCACCCTTTTAAGACAGGTCTGAGCAGGAGGGCCCCCCCCCCCCCCCCCCCCCTTTTTGGAGTGGGGGGGAGGGGGAGGGGGGAGGGAGGACTTGGCGTCTGTGTCATGTGTTGGATTACCCCCGTGTGTGCCCGCTTCCTCCTGCCTCAAAACAGATAGATGTGCAGAGTGACCCCGTCTGTTAATATAACATGATATGTCTTTGGAACTTGATATACTAAATAAAAGAGACAGGGATGTGAATACTTTATGTTCTCCCGTATTGGAATATCCTGATATAGTAACACTGCCCTTGTTGTTTGTGGAGATGGGGGACTTGTAAAACTAAGCAGGGGGTTAGGAACACTGCATCCCCTCTGCTCTATTAGACACGCTTCATATTCCCCCTACACTCTAGATCAGCCCTCTCCTGCAACAGACCTAGGCAGGCACACACAGGGTGAAATCTGAGAGCAAACCCCCCCCCCCCCCTGTATAGAAATTTTACGTAGGCCTTGTGTTGTTTTGGGAAGGGGGGAGGGGAGCGAACAGACAGCCCAAAAAAAAACGCCCCTCAGTTCAATTACCAGGGCCACTGAAGGTTTGAAAGGGTCTAATGAGAAAAACTTTAAAAGTAGAATATTTTGGGGTTTTGGGTTTTTGTAGGGGGGGTTTTTAGAAACCCAATCACTTGTTTTGGTAGATTTGCCCCCATGAATGGGTTGAAATGTTTTGGTGACTGTTTAGGGGTTTTGGGTCATAAAAAGGTAAAGAATTTTCTGAAAAATTAAATTTGTCATTGGTGTTTTTCCCTGAAACATTTATTTGCTGAGGAGATGGAGGGGGATCTGTGGGGGGATTTTGCAGAAAATTAGGGGACGGGAAAACAAAAGGGTTTTTTCTCTGTAAAAAAACATCCGCAGTTCAAATGAGGGTAAAAAATTGTGTGTAAAACCACCCCTTCCCCAAAAAAACCCCCAAAAAGGGACCAAAGCCCCCCAATGTTTTTAATTCCCCCCCACCCCCCCCACCCCCTAACCCCCAAAATTTCCAACCCTTACCCCCAAAAAACCCCCCTTAAAAAACACCCCCAAAAAAAAAAAAAATATTTTAAAACCCCAAAAAAAAATTAAAAAAAAATTTTAAAAAAATTATAATTAAACCCACATATTTTAAAAAAAAAAAAAAACCACTTTTCCCCCCCCCCCCCCCCCCCATAACCTTTAATAAAAAATTTTTTTTTACCCCCAATATAAAAGTAAAAAAACCCCCTAAAAATCGGGGATTTCTTTCGGGATTTCTTATCTAATGGGGTTCGTTCCCCTTCTTTTGAGTCGTTCTTTTTCCCTTTTCTTCTGCATCCTTTTCCAACCCCGCCCATGAGGATTTGGGTCCCGGCCCCCCAATTTACCCCTTTGCAAAAATTACACAAAAAATATCAAAATCTTCATTTTTTCCAGCATCTTTTTACCTACTTCCACCTTTTGAAAAACCCGCCCGGGGGTGGGAGAGCGGGTTTACGGGGCCAAAAACTTAGAAGCCAAGTACCCTTTGTACCCCACGGGGTGGGTAGGTAAAATAGCCCCCATGTGAAAAGCGGGGCCCCAGTTAGGAAATTTAGAAAGGCAAACGTTGGGTTTTGGTGGCCCCCAGTTAGGAAAACTGTGGGTTTAGTTGGGGTCCCCTTTAGATAGCCCGCAAGCAGTTGGGGACCCCTTTTTTGTAGTAAAACGGGCCCAGAAAGGGCTTCCCTTGCTTTAATACGGGCAGTTAAAGGGCCCCTCCTTTGGGTACTTACAGGAGTTGGGGGGGTCTCTTTTAGGAAGTATACAGGCAGTTGGGGGTCTTTTTTTGGAAATATACGGCGGGTTGGGGCCCCCTTTTGGGGATATACAGGTAGTTAGGGGCCTCCTTTTTGCTATTTGTGCAGGAATTTCCGGCCCCCCCCCCTTTAGCTATTTGGAGGTAGCCCGGGGGCCCCCTTTAGTATTTAGGTAGCCCAGGGCCCCCCTGGTTAGTCGGGGCCCCCCCCTTTCATTACCCGGGGGCCCCCCCTTTGAGTCGGGGCCCCTCCTTTAAATTGGGCCAGGGCCCCCTTTGATCAGGGCCCCCCTTTCATTAGCCGGGCCCCCCCTCATGAAAGCCTGGCCCCCTTTTCATTACCCCGGCCCCCCCCCCCCTTTTAGGGAAACCAGGGCCCCCTTTAGGGAAAACCGGGGGCACCCCCTTAAGCAGTGGGGGCCCCCTTAAGGAAAGCCCCAAGGGCCCCCTTAAGCAGCGGGGGCCCCCTTTTGGGGTAGCCCGGGGGCCCCCTTAAGCACCCAGGCCCCCTTAAGCAGTAAGGGCCCCCTTTAAAAGGGCCCCCAAGGGCCCCCCCTTTTAAGGTGTCGGGCCCCCCTTTAAAGGGCAGCCAGGGCCCCCCTTTAGGAAGTCGGGGCCCCCTTAAGCACCCAGGGCCCCCCTTTTAAAGAACCCGGGCCCCCCTTTTGGGGAGTCAGGGCCCCCCTTAAGCACCCCGGTCCCCCTTTAGGAAGTCGGGGCCCCCCTTTAAAGCACCCCAGGGCCCCCTTAAATCCCGGGGGCCCCCCCTTTATGTACCAGGGCCCCCTTTTTGTACCCAGGGCCCCCCTTTAGGTATCGGGGCCCCCCCTTTAGGTGGGGGGGTAGGGGCCCCCCCCTTAAGCAGCCGGGGCCCCCCTTAATTTGTCAGGGCCCCCCTTTAGGTAGCGGGGGCCCCCCTTTTAACAGCCAGGGGCCCCCTTTAGGGAGTTTCGGGGCCCCCTTTAAAACAGTCGGGCCCCCCCTTTAGGTAGTCGGGCCCCTTTAAAGCACCCCGGGGGCCCCCCTTTGGGATTTCACCCCCCCCTTTAACGGGTTCAGGGCCCCCCTTAAAAAGAAAGCCGGGGCCCCCTTTTTGGGGAGTCGGGGCCCCTCTTTGGGAGTCGGGGCCCCCTTTTTAAAGGTCACTCGGGGCCCCCCCCTTAACAGCCGGGCCCCCCCCTTTAGGTAGTCAGGGCCCCCTTAAGCAGCCGGGCCCCCCTTTTAGGTAGTCGGGGGCCCCCTTAAGCACCAGGGCCCCCCTTTAGGTATGGGGCCCCCCTTAAGCACCAGGGCCCCCTTTAGGAGCCCGGGCCCTTTTTAGGAGTCGGGGCCCCCCTTTAGATAGTCGGGGCCCCCTTTAAAGCAGCCAGGGCCCCCTTAAGGGGGTCAGGGCCCCCCTTTAAAGGTTTGGTTCGGGGCCCCCCTTAAGTACCAGGGCCCCTTTAGGAGTCAGGGCCCCTTTTTTTAGGAGTAAAGGGCCCCCTTTAGGAGTCGGGGCCCCCCTTTAAAGGGGAGCCGGGGCCCCCCTTTAGGTAGTCAGGGCCCCCTTAACAGCCGGGGGCCCCCCTTTGGGTAGTCGGGCCCCCCCCTTAAAGCAGCCGGGGCCCCCTTTGGGGAGTCGGGGCCCCCTTAACAGCCGGGGCCCCCTTTAGGATGGGGGCCCTTTCTTTAGGAGTCGGGGCCCCCCCTTTAGATAGTCGGGCCCCCTTTAAGCAGCCACCCCCCCTTAAGCAGGGGGGGCCCCCCCCTTTTAAAGGTAGTCGGGGCCCCCTTAAAGTAGCCGGGGCCCCCTTTAGGATCAGGGCCCTCTTTGGGGAGTCGGGGCCCCCCTTTTTAGGTAGCCCAAGGGCCCCCCTTAAGCACCGGGGGCCCCCCTTTGGGTTTAGTCAGGGCCCCCTTAAGAAAGCCGGGGCCCCCTTTAGGTAGTCAGGGCCCCTTAAAGTACCCAGGGCCCCCTTTATGTGGGGCCGGGGCCCCCTTTTGTAGCCGGGGCCCCCCTTTTTTAGGTAGTCGGGGCCCCCCCTTTAGGTAGTCGGGGCCCCCCTTAAGCACCCCGGGGGCCCCCCTTATTTTGTCAGGCCCCCCTTTTAAGCACCAGGGTTTCCTTAAAGTAGCCAGGGCCCTCTTTAGGTAGTCGGGGGGCCCCATTAAGCAGCCGGGGGGGGGGGGCCCCCTTTGGGGTACCCGGGCCCCCCCTTTTAGGTACCCGGGGCCCCCTCTTAAGTAGCCCGGGGCCCCCTTTAGGTCCAGGCCCCCCCCTTAATTTGTCGGGGGCCCCTTGGTAGTCAGGTCCCCCCTTTAGGAAACCCAGGGCCCCCCTTAAGTAGCCAGGGCCCCATCGGGTATTCAGGGCCCCCTAAAGTAGCCAGGGGCCCCACTGTTAGCCGGGGCCCCCCTAAGAAAGCCGGGGGCCCCACTGTTCCCGGGGCCCCCTGAAGTAAAGGGCCCCCTGAATTTCCCAGGGGGACCCCCCCGTTAGCCGGGGCCCCCCTGAAGTACCAGGGGCCCCCTGTTAGCCGGGGGCCCCCTAAAGTACCCAGGGGCCCCACGTTACCGGGGGCCCCCTGAATACCCCCGGGGGGGGGGGGGCCCCCCTTGGGGGGAAAGTACCCCAGGGCCCCTACTGGAAGCCAGGGGCCCATTAGGTAGAAAAAAAAAAAATTAACAAAAAATCATTTACCGGTTTTCCCCCCGGCACCCGTTTGGGCCCCGTCCGAGCGGGCCGCTGCCGCCGGCCTTAGTGCCGCCCTGCATAGGCGGCCGGGGAAGTGACCCTCACCCCCGCCGCCTACGTCCCGCATTTTGGGGCCGGGGCCCGGGAGGCTTTAAAGGGCCCAATGCCTTCACCTGGCCCGGGAGATCACGGGGCGCGGCGTAGTGGCGCTGTGCCCGTGGAAAACCGCACAGCCCCGGTAGTCGGGGGGCATTAACCCCCCAAATCCCGGTCCCGGGACTGAGCCCCTCGGGACGCAGGTCCCGGGCGTGCAGAGACCTGATGCGCGGAAAGGGCCCCGGGGGGGACCACTGCCTCCCGGGGGCCCCCGCAGCTCGGGTGGGCCCACCGGGGGGTTCCCCGGGGCCCCCGGGGCCCAAATCCGAGCCTGTTATACGCCAGGCACTACACTTTTGAATGCGCCAGCAACGATACAACATGCAACTAGATTTTGTAATGCGCCTGGATAGGTGCATTCATTTTACTATGCAAAGTATACCATATGCCGGATTTTTGAAAAGTTCGTACTTTCAGGCGGTGGTACTAATGTGCCACAAAACTGAAGTGCCATTGCCGCTTTTCAGACATGTTGCGCTATAGGCGTAATTCTAGCCACAGGTTGAAGGGGCCCCACACAGATGCAAAAACATTGAACTTTTTACAGGAAAAAACAAGTTTGGAGTTTTTCTGCCCCCAGCAAGCGGGTTTTTCCTAATATGCGGTATTTTTATACAGTTAATTATTGCTACTGTTTTTTGTCATTAGGTGTTGGGGGACCATCCACTTTTGCAAAGGGGCCCTTTAATAAATTTTTAAATACGCCTTAAAAATGCACCAATTTTGATAAAAAAAGGAAAAGTTTCATTTATCACTATTTGGGGTGCAATTAAATTGGGGAAAGATTTATAAAAAACAATTTTTATTACATTGGTTATGCTACCTCAGAAACAATACCATTCCTATAGAGGTCGCAACAATGGCGGAATTGTGACCTGGCCCCTAGGCCAGAGGGGTCCCTCACTACTCTAACCCTAACTGTGCTAGAAATAATCCAGCAAAGTGTGCCAGAATTACTTAGCCCAATCATAGAGAGTACTGTGTATCTGCAGTTATAGCCTCATGGTCCTCTCTATTCCTTTATGATAGTGTTGAGCGATTATACGACAAAATTTTAAATCGGGGAAGGTTTTTATGTTGAACGGTTTTTTTTTTTCCCTCACGCGATAATTTAGGTGAAAATCGCGCAAATCTATTAATATTGCGCTTCCCGTCATTTTGGCGGCCAGCAAAACACTTAGAAAAGAGCAGGTTAGCTGTGGTGCACGTCATGACTGGGATGTGTAGGGTTTCGATTGGCTGGAAAAATCACATGACCTCGTTTTACAAGAACAAAACCCTTCCGTTTGCTCAGTGGTGTCTGTGTCTCATTTGGAGTAGGGGTGTGCTCTCTCTTCCAAACCTACGCAAATTGTTTATTTTTCACACAGAAGCATGCTTTTTGCGTGAAAATTAGAACTGGAGATTTTTGATTGCAGATTTTAGGACTTGGTGAGAAAATTTTAAAGGAGCTCTACGCTGTAAAGTCACGGAGGGACGGGGGGGGCGGGCGAACCAGACAAGGGCTTTAAAAGATAGTATTTGTGCAGCCCCAACTTTTTTAGACATTGCATTCAATGGCTTTTTAATTTAAAGTTTTCTGTAAATTTTCTTTTAGTGGGCGCCGAACTTATATTAGGATCAGATCTTTTCTAGTAATGGGAGTGTTTTGATAGGTCAAAACCCACTTTTATTATCCTAACATTCAGATAGGTGTTTTTTCCTTTTGGGGCAGGCCAGCTTGTTGAAAAGGCACCTTCCCCTTTAAATTTTAATACCAATTTTGTAGTCACCCAGGCTATTTGATAGGGGCCCAAATCCCCTTTTATTTCCTTCATTTAGAAGGTTTTTTTCACTTTTGGGGCAGTCCCTTTTTTGTAGAGGACCTTGCCCCTTAAATTTAAATACAGCAATTTTTTTTATCCCGCAGGTCTATTTGATAGGGGCAAAACTCCCCCTTTTATTATCCGTATACATTTCGATAGGGTTTTTTCACTTTGGGGAGTCCACTTTGTTATAGAGGCACCTTGCACTTAAATTTGAAACGCAATTTTTTTCTCTGCCGGTCATTTGATAGGTGAAAAAATCCTTTTATTATCCGTTATTTTTTTTCAGATAGGTGTTTTTTCACTTTGACCAGGGCCCGCTTCTTTTTATTTTGTTAAAGTTGAATACAGCAATTTTGTAGTAAATGCCGGGGTATTTTAAGTGCAAAAAATACCTTTTTTTATCCGTATACATTTCAAAGGGTTTTTTTTCACTTTTTCGCACCCCTTCTTTATTTGTTAAAGTTGAAAACAGAATTTTTTTATCGCCGTGTATTTGATAGGTGCAAAAAATACCTTTTATTATCCGTATACATTTCAGATAGGTGTTTTTTCACTTTGGCGCAGGCCAGCTTTGTTGATAGAGGCACCTTGCACTTAAATTTGAATACAGCAATTTTGTAGTCACCGCCGGTGTATTTGATAGGTGCAAAAAATACCTTTTATTATCTGTATAAATTTCAGATAGGTGTTTTTTCACTTTGGCGCAGGCCAGCTTTGTTGATAGAGGCACCTTGCACTTAAATTTGAATACAGCAATTGTGTTTTGATTTGAGAGATTTGAGAATAGCTGTGATTTGCCGTCTTTTAATAAGAGACTTTCCAAAACTCTTCCATACCTTCTCAAATTTTTATCTTTGTGAACATGAAGGTGGTAAGCGAGCAAAGAGAGGGGTAGGACATGGAGGTAGAGGTACGAGAAAAGGTGCTCCTTCCAGTGCTGGTGACAACACGCAGGCCAGCGGATCGTCGGTTGCAGGACCGTCAGGCCTGTCATCGCTGGGTCAGGGCCCTGTGAATCTCAGTAACGAACAGCGTCGCCAATCTGGTGTCCACTGGTGAATGCAACCTGCATCCAGCAGTCTTACCTCGTTGTCCCCCCAGTCACGGCCACAAATGTCGTCATCAGCATCATCAGCATCCGTCCAACATGAAGCGAAGGCAGCCCAAATGTCAACTCGTGTACCCACCACTGTGGATAATCCATTTTCTGAAGACCTCTTTTATGACAAAATGCGGTTGGGGTCAGAAGGCATGTTAAAAGATCAAGAGGCCAAAGAGGATGATTTTCTCTGCTCTGACGCCCAGTTACTGATGCCATCAGAGGAGGAGAAGGAAGCCGGTCAATCGGCAAAAATCGCCTTGCAGTGCCTCTTGCTTGTAGCCCGCAGCTCCTGGATGCAGAAAGTCAGGACGACCAAGTCACCTGTGTTGATGATGATGATGATGACGACATTGCGGATCCATCGTGGTCTTTTCCGCAGAATTTGCTTGTGAGCGCTTCATCACTGGACGAGGAGGAAGACGATGGGGTAGTGTCAATACGGTTCCCGCCTCAAAAAGGGAGAGGGAAGTCGCAGATGTCCGCTGATATGATTCCGCCAGCCACGGTCAGCGGAAACCCCACTCCTCGCTTATCGCCGTCAAAAAGGTCCAGGACCTCTCAAGCCTGGGCCTTCTTTGAGCAAGCCTCTGATTCACCCAGCGATGTCATATTCCGCCTTTGCCGTAAAACGCATCAGTAGAGGCAAGAATCTTAGGTGTTTAACCACCACCAACATGACTAGTAACATGCAGCGAATGCATGAGTTGAAATGGAGGCAACACTTGGCCACACCGATACCGGGCTTCCTCCGCCACCACCAAGCGTTCCTCAGCTGCCTATGTCTCTCAGAGTCATGATTAGGAATCAGCCTCCAATTCAGCCTCCACCGTCGCCCGAGTACCACCCGCTCCACCAGAGACCCCTCCGACCCCTTCTCCTTCCGCCAGTTTGATGACCTGTCCCTCCCCTGGCCAGCCACGTGTCATCTAAAATTTCAAGCGCGTTGTCTGCATCTGTGTCCGGCAAGTCCATCTGACCACCGACACATGGACTAGTAAGCACGGCCAAGTCCGCTATATCTCTGTGACAGCTCACTGGGTGAGCTGGGTGGATGTCTCTGGGGGTGACGGTGGCTCTCAGGCTCGGCGCACGCTCTTCAAAACCGCAGGGATGGTGCAGGGCTCTTTCCCCCAAGGTCCTCTGGTGGCATCACGTGCCCAGGGAAACCAGGCCGTGTTGAAATTAATCTGTCTTGGAGACCGTCCACACACAGGTCAGGAGCTGTGGACGGCTCTCCGCAACGAGACCGAGCGCTGGCTGGGTGACAAGAACCTTGTGCCAGGCAGGTGTGTGCTATAACGGCAAAATCTGCTGCCGACCCTTAAGATCGGTAGGCGGCACATCCCTTGCCTGGCACATGTCATGAACCTCGTCGTCCAGAAATTTCTAAAGCGCTACCCGGGTCTGGACTGCCTGCTGAGAAGGCTCGAGTCTGAGTTCGCACTTCCCGCCTTCGCACCCTGCTTCGTCGCGCCTGGCTGCGTTGCAGCGTCAGCTTGGCCTCCCAGTCAACCGTCTCATTGTTGACGTGGCAACACGCTGGAATTCCACCCTCCACATGCCCCAGCGAATTTGTGGCAGCAGCGCAATGCCATTACACAGTACGAAGTGACACATGGCCTGACAAGCAGCGGTGCGGACCTCGGGGTGTTTGAGCCACCGAGAGTGGAGGCAGGTGAAAGAGCTCTGCACCATCCTTGCCAGTTTTGAAGAGGCCACCAAAATGGTCAGTGCGGACAATGCCCTTGTCAGCATGAGCATTGTGGTGATCTTAGTTCTGGAATGATCGTTGGACACTCTGAAACATCAGGTCCCACCAGCGACGGAGGAGGAGACGGACACAGATGCGGACATGGAGCCTTTCTCTCCGTCGAATTTACAAGGCCCGACAATTTCTCAATTTTATCGGTCTTCATTAGGCAGTGGGCCGGCTATTTCAAGGCGGGCCTCACTCCATTTTTCTCATCGAAAAAGTCAGGGGTGTTGAAGCTTGCCGGGGGAAGGAGGGGGTATTCCTAGACCCGACTTTAACCCGACATCCCCTTGGGAAAGGGGTTTGGCGGAATTTGAGGCGGAGGAGGAAATGGGGAAGATCATTTTGCTAGTCCCCTGACCCAGAGGTTTGGGAAACAGGTCCATCTTTCACATGAGTGATGGATGCTCCTTTAAATCCAATGATCCTCGCATTAAGGCCATCAAAATAAACAACATTACGGGGTGGCCACCCTCCTGGACCCTGGTAAAAAAACAAAATCACATTTTCCTTCCACCCACCCAATAGAGAGTAAAATGCGGGAAATGGAGCCCTTGTGTTTGATCAACTGGAGACATCTGTTCTCGTTTCACGTTATTCAAATGTCACGTGGAACAACGCAGGAGTGACAGCAAGAGTGCCAAGTACCGTAGGGGCGCAGCGGCAAGGTAGCAAACTAAGGGGTACCCGGGGCAATCTTTATTTACCCCCCACCAACGCATGCAATGAGGCACCATACAACACACAGAGACCAGTTAAGTCAGGGGCCGATATCTGCCTCACCCCGATGTTTTTGTATGTTTCCGGCCCAATTGATTTCTGGTATCCAAAATGAAGTCCGAGCTCGTCACCACCCAAAGGGGTTGTCCTCCCGCCCACGTTATATCTAGGGACCTTCAGCACGCTGGAGGAGAACAGACAAACCATCCGGCTTTCACAATAATGTGGATCTTTTGACTTTCATAAAGATGAATCAGCAGGGATCTCTAAAAATTGGGGCCCAATTGCCGGGGTCACCGATTAGTTGCCGTCTATTTCCCACTTTCCTTTCAAACAAAAAATGGCCCCTCTTAAAACTTTTTTTTTTAAAGATCTTTCTTACTGAAATTTTTTTATTCCATTCCAAAAGTTCATTTTGCGGGGTTTTGCTGTCAGGAGCTGTAAAAGACAGCGGGTTTTTCTTACAAACCGTATTTCCATTTACTCAGCACTTTAATTTTCCCATTGTCAAGGTTTTGGGGTCATGTTGCTGTGAATAAGCTAATCATGGCCCTTTTGGGAAACAGAAATGTGGGCTTTTAAGTAGCATTTCCCCCTCAAAATTTTTTAACAGTGGTGAGAGTCTTTTTTTAAAATTTTTTTTGGGTCATGGGGCTGTGAGATAAGCTAAATCATGGCCCTTTTGGAACAGAAATTTTGGGCTTTTAAGTGCATTTCCCCCTCACTTTTTTTAAACAGTGGAAAGTCTTTTTTAAAATTTTTTTGGGGGTCGGGTCTGTGAGATACAGCTAATCAGGTTTTCTTTGGAACAAAATGTGGTTTTTAAGGGGCATTTTCCCTCAAAATTTTTTACATGGCTGAGAAGTCATTTTTATTTTTTTTGGGTCAGTTGCTTTGAAATGCAGCAATATACAGGCCTATTCTAAAAAATTTTTTTTTTCTAACAGACATTTTTTATTCACAATTGTCAAAAGGGGGGCTAAAAGGGTCATTTTTTAATTTTTGGGGGCTTTTTGGTTGACAGCAGCTTATCGGGTTCCAATAAAAAAAAATTGTTTCTAACAGATATTTGTTTTTCCCACAATTGCAAAAGTGGCTCAAGGGTCATGTTTTAAATTTTTTGGGGGGCATTTTGCTGGGAAATGAGCTAACTGGGTCCTATTGTAAAAAATGTGGTTTTCTAACAACATTTGTTCTTCAAAAATTGTCAAGAGTGGCTCAAGGTGAGGGTGCGTCAGAAACAAAAAGGGTAGGACACTGTTAAGGGCACTTTTGCAAAATGATTTTTTTTTGCAAATCTTTAACATAGTAGCAATTCCTGAAGTGAACAACCCCCTTTTAAAACAATTAAAAAAAGAAAACAAAGACATGGTGGATTCCATCCTATTTTAAAATGTGTTTTCGAATTAAACTACTAAAAAACTTGCATTACAAAATAGCTGATACAAATTTTTCCCCAAAATTTTACAAGGGAGGTACAGGAAACTTTAACAGATGTAGGTTACCCAGGACAGGTATGTCAATGTCCAGTTCAACAAAATGGTGGTTAAAAGCCCCCTTTTCTGGGACTTTTTTTAAACTGGGGGGGCATGCAGGTTTGGGGGGCATCGGGCCCAGGACAAGGTTGTCTTGTCCGTGAAACTAAAATGGTGGGTTTAAAACTCCTTTTTGCGCAATTTTTTAAAGTGGGGGTTTGCAGGGGTTTTTGGGGTCATGCTCTGGCCCGGAAAGGGGTAGTCTATGCGAGTGAAACTAAAATGGTGGTTGAAAACTCCCTTTTTTAGGCACTTTTTTAAACTGGGGGGCATGCAGGTTTTGGGGGATCTTTGCTTTTGGGCCCAGGACAAGAATAGCTATTCCAGTGAAACAAAAATGGTGGTTGAAAGACTCCTTTTTGCGGCACTTTTTAATTGGGGGGCATGCAGTTTAGGGCTCATGCTTGGCCCAGGACAGGGGGTATCAAAGTCCAGTGAAAAAAAATGGGGTTTAAAGACCCTTTTTGCGGCACTTTTAATCTGGGGTCATGCAGGTTTGGGGCTCATGCTGCGTTCCAAAGGGGAAATTTAATGCCATTCAAGTAAAAAAGATGGCAAATCCGCCCTTTTTGGCACTTTTTAATTTTTTGGGGGATGCAGGTTTAAGGTCATCGTGGGCAAACAGGAAAGTGATGGTTGTGTTTTTTTCTTGGGGTTTTAAAACCCCCCCAAGTGTGTTGCCAAATTCACTATCCATTTTCGTTGTGGGTGTTTTTCCACTTCTCCCCCCCTGTTTGGTTAAGAATGAAGTGTTGTTCCTCTCCCCCTAGACTTTAATGGTCACGGCGATAACATTATCTACTATCGGATATTTTTTGATAATTGCCATATCGACTATCGACCCGATGACGATAGTCAACGTAATCGCTCATCACTACTCTATGATAGTACTGGGAGGAAACAAGAAGGGATAACCAGGACAATACTACAGCCTGGAGATGCTGAGTAACTATGGGACCTCAGGTGTGCTGCATTAACTTTTACACTGTCCTTGAACACCAGGGATCCACACATCTATCCCTTTACTGCCCTAGATCACCACAGAGACTACATTAAATCCTTTGCTGCCATAGACCATCAGGAATTCTAAAATTAACCTCTTTAATGCCTTAAGTCACCATGGGTTGTGGGATTCATAATTTTACTTCACTTAAACACCAGGGATCCTCACATTAACTCCTTTGCTGTCCAGACTCTGAATCTTTCCCTTAAAACCCTTCCCTGCCCAACCACCGGGGGGGAGCCATTTTAACCCTTTTGCTATCTTAGATCCCCAGGTATGCAGAAAAAGTACCTTGAAGTCTATGACAACTGTATTATACATTGTTTGGGCCATATTTTGGCAAAATTAAGTCTGAAGTATGCTCAAAACTACGACCCAAAAGATGCCATGTGAACATGCCGTAACTTTTATGCTGCCCTAGACCACTAGAGATCGGGACATAAACTCGTATACTTCACTAGCTGACCAGGGATCACTCCATTAACTCTTTCACAGCCCAAGACGACTAACAATCTTTACATTAACCCTCTGTCCTACACCACCAGGGATATTAACATTAACATAAGGGTGGGATCTTTTGTGTTGTCTGTGTGTATCCTGAATTGTAACAGCAGCCTTAGGATGTATATAAAATTAAATAATTAAGCGCTGGAGCATTCCTGTTATCAGAAGCAAAGAGTAAAGGTAACTTGAGGTGACACATGTAAAATTGATTTCAGGTGATGCTGTTTAACATATTTTAAGAAGGGCACAGTACAGATGTAGCAAAGCTTAAATGGGGTTTTCTCACCATGCAGCAAAGTCACATCCAGCTTCAGACTTACACTTCCTGGTCAGACTATGGGCGGTCATAAACATGATTTTATTAAAACCTCTGCCTTTTCCTAGCTAAGCCTGTAACATTGAAATGACTGCAAGGGAAAATTTAAAAATTATACACATACTAAAAGGCTCTAAGGCCAGGATCACATGGTGTATTGCAGCATGTACAGTATACGCCGCAATGCTCGTATACGCGCTGCTGAAATTACATACTCTCAAGCGCGTAATTTCAACTCCTAATTTCCCCCTTTTCATAGCGTATCCCTGAAAAATTGACATTTGCAAATATCCGTAAAAACGCAGTGTCTGATTGACGAGTATTTTATATTGTTCTCTATGAGACGTGTAGACTACATTGTTTGGGTTATTTTTCACTATTTTGGCAAAATGACACCTGAATTAGTCCCAAAAATCGGTTTAACACCCCCCAAGGAATGAAAAAAAGTGTTTTATCTTAAACAAAAAAGCTTTGTTCCTAAGTTTCCCACGCAAGTTGACATCACCCCCCGAATGACAGCAGCTTCCACAAGAAAGGGACAGATGGTCGGTAACCAAGATAAATTTTGTGTGCTTAAAAGAGATAAAATCTCTCTTATGTTCTCAACAAGGAAAAATAAAAGGCAATGTATTTAGTAAGAGTCTTCATTTACCTTTCCCTACATTTTGAAAGCTAATCATTGTATTGAGAAAACCTCTTTAACTTTACAATTAATACAATATTCTGCTCTGTTGCAAAGAAAGTTAACTCAGCTTTTTCAGTACTTTTTAATGGCTTTTGTTGTGATATTAGATCAGATAACCCTCTGCAGTGAGATATCACTGCCAAATAAACTTCACTACATCTGTATGTATTATGATTAATTTTAGGAGCACACCACATATTAGTGCATTATAATTCATTTTAGGAAAAAATTTGCAAAATTATTTTTTATTTTAGGGGGCACAGCCTGTATTATCAATATAAGTTATCAAGATGTGTTTGTCAGTAGGATCTGCTAAAAGAGTAAGGAGGCAAAGATGTCTGGGCAGCAAACTGTGCAGGGGAGATATGGAGCTGAAAGAAGTTAAAGCAGTCTGGACCAAATGGAGACAAAATGGAATGACTCCAAAGAAAACGTCATTGGGTCAATGTATAATCAGTATGCCGTAGGTGTCTAAGCTCCCTCTAGTGCTGGGTGCAGGCATGCAGAACTTAATTACTTAACTCGATGTCTATGCAGGAGATTCAGAGCTCTTTATCTAAGGGGCAGATTATAACATACAGTGGTGGCCAAAAGTATCGGCACCCCTGCACTTCTGTCAGATAATACTCAGTTTCTTCCTGAAAATGATTGCAATCACAAATTCTTTGGTATTATTATCTTCATTTAATTTGTCTTCAATGGAAAACCACAAAAATAATTCCACACCAAACATAAAAAAGGGAGTGGACAAAAGTATTGGCACTGTTTGAAAAATCATGTGATGCTTCTCTAATTTGTGTAATTAACAGCACCTGTAACTGACCTGTGGCACCTAAGGCCTCGTTCACACGGCTTATTTTGCCACGGATTGGCGCCGTACTGCGCGCCGGATTTGCGCTGCAGTACGGCGCCAATCCGCGGCACCAATTAGGTAATCCACTGCTCTCATAAGAACAGTGGATTCCGTCGCTCCTCCCCGCTCGGCGAATCCGCCGCGGGGGGAGAAAGTACATGCACATTATTTACGGCGCGGACGCGCCGTAAACAATGCATTGTCTATGGGGCCGGGGAGCGGCGCCCCCGCCGCGCTCCGGCCCCGCCCCCGTCCCGCCTCTTATTCACGGCGGATTTGTGAGCTCAATACGGCTCACAAATCCGTCGGGAATAAGCCATGTCAACACGGCCTAACAGGTGTTGGCAATAACTAAATCACACTTGCAGCCACTTGACATGGATTAAAGTTGACTCAACCTCTGTCCTGTGTGCTTGTATGGACCACATTAAGCATGGAGAAAAGAAAGAAGACCAAAGAACTGTCTGAGGACTTGAGAATCCAAATTGAGAGGAAGCATGGGCAATCTCAAGGCTACATCCAAAGACCTGAATTCTCCTGTGTCTACCGTGCGCAGTGTCATCAAGAAGTTTAAAGCCCATGGCGCTGTGGCTAACCTCCATAGATGTGGACAGAAAAGAAAAATTGATGAGAGATTTCAACGCAAGATTGTGCGGATGGTGGATAAAGAACCTCGACTAACATCCAAACAAGTTCAAGCTGCCCTGCAGTCCGAGGGTACGACAGTGTCAACCCGTACTATCCGTCGGCGTCTGAATGAAAAGGGACTGTATGGTAAGATACCCAGGAAGACCCCACTTCTTACCCCGAGACATAAAAAAGCCAGGCTGGAGTTTGCTAAAACTTACCTGAGAAAGCCTAAAACGTTTGGAAGAATGTTCTCTGGTCAATAGGCAAAAGTAGAGCTTTTTGGAAAAGGCATCAACATAGTGTTTACAGGAAAAAAAGAGGCATTCAAAGAAAAGAACACCGTGTGCATGGCATTATGAAGTTTGAAGAGTACCAACAAATTTTGCAGCATAATGTAAGGCCCAGTGTGAGAAAGCTGGGTCTCCCTCAGAGGTCATGGGTCTTCCAGCAGAACACTGACCCAAAACACACTTCAAAAAGCACTAGAAAATGGTTTGAGAGAAAGCACTGGAGACTTCTAAAGTGGCCAGCAATGAGTCCAGACCTGAATCCCATAGAACACCTGTGGAGAGATCTCAAAATGGCAGTTTGGAGAAGGCACCCTTCAAATCCCAGGGACCTGGAGCAGTTTGCCAAAGAAGAATGGTCTAAAATTCCAGCAGAGCATTGTAAGAAACTCATTAATGGTTACCGGAAGTGGTTGTTCGCAATTATTTTGGCTCAAGGTTGTGCTACCAAGTATTAGGCTGAGGGTGCCAATACTTTTGTCCGGCCCATTTTTGAAGTTTTGGGTGAAATGATCAATGATTTGATTTTTGTTTCTATCTGTTTTGTGTTTTTTTGTTGCAAGCAAAATAAATGAATATATTAATACCAAAGAATTTGGGATTGCAATCATTTTCAGGAAGAAACTGAGTATTATCTGACAGAATTGCAGGGGTGTCAATACTTTTGACCACCACTGTAGGTGGTATATCACCAATATCATTTGTTTATTATGCATATTTGAACAATATGAGCAGCATATGCAAGAAGAAATCACCCATCATAGAATAATTCCACACACTCAGGTCTGGATTTTCCATTAGTGCCAAAAGACACATCCCTATGCATAGGTGCACATTAGATTTATTGGGAGCTGGTGCTGTATTGAAAATGTAAAGACTCAGACATAAAAAATTTAGTTCTGCTTTAGGAATTTAAAGGGTGGGTGGTTTGTGTATGTGGTATATTACTCAGAAATATAAAACTGTTACTGTACACAATGCTCTTATTCTGGTCATAGAATAAAGAAATCAGGCGATACCTTTTAGAGGCTGAGTATACTTGATGTTAAGCTTTCGAGAGCACTAGCTCTCTTCGTCAGACATGATGAGAGCTGCAGCACCGCACAACTCTTCCGGTCATGGTTCAGTATTATGGTTTCCTTCAAAAGAGCTTTGGAGAGGGGCTACAGTATAGCTGACAAAACCGTGCCATCGTTGTGTGTAAATTGCTGAACAGAGCGTTGTGGAGGTGCATACCAGAGGTCCAAATTGAAGATGGCACCTGCTCCCTGTGCTGATGGCACCATCTCTGTCCAGTGCTGGCCGCGTCCTCCAGGGAAAGTGGAGAGCCAGTACTTTTGCGTCCAGACCTTGTCCATCCTTGCTTGTTGTGTCTAAGCTCTGGCTGGCCACAAAAAATTATGTGGTGGGACGGATTCGGGCCATGGGCCTTGAGTTTGACACATGTGGTCTATACTGTACCTCCATGTGCCTGTAGTTTTATAAGGACATTTACGGAAGCACCATATGGGACTGCAACAAGTATGGCTAGGTATGGTATAAAAGGGAGCTGTACAACACATACTAAACATGGTGCCAAGCATAGAGACTTACCTTCTTGTATGTCTCATTCATACCATCCTGTAATTTCTCACTATTTTGTTTATTAATCCTCTATTTGGACACTAATCCCTGCATATAAAAATTTCCAACAGCAATATTTCTAAAACAGAATTGTCAGTCGGTGGCACCCTTGCCAGAAATGGCACGCATAGCATTCAAGCAACTGGGATATGTTTCACTAATGAGTGATAATTAATAGGCTGTCCAATACACCAAAATAAATGGCAGCCAATGAGCTTGTTGGTGGCCGGCCAATCAACCTGCTCTCTTCGTTATGTTTAATGCATAGTATCTCTGTTCCAGCACAATATGACTCAGTGTTTGTAAGCAGACTACAAAGGTTTCCAAGGCAACCAATGCTGTGAATAGTGCAACACGCTGGAAAAAAAGTGAGTATAAAAGCAATAAAAATGTCTAAAATGACCGATTAGATTTCTCAGTCTGGGTGCTAATGCTAACAAAACCTGATTCACTCGACTGCAAAGTGAAATTATTGCATTTTCCAATCCATATAAAATAAAAATAATTCTGCCGCCTTAACATAATTATACCCATGAGATGTAAACATATCTGTGAAAATTATATTTTTCATTTAATGCTATATTACAGTTCGATTTAGCAGGTTGTGTTTAGTTTATAAAAGGAGTCTACTGTGCTCGGAGAGCTTTGTTCATGTACTGCCCTTGGCTACATCTTTGCTGGAATTGGAATGCTAAACCAACCAAATTTAGGCTTAAAAACCCATGAGATGCAAACAGTATCAAAGATATTATATTATCTCTATCTACTGTATGTGGATTATTATAATTAAAAAAAACTACATTGAACCAAAATATATTATATATAATGAAGACCATTTTAACCCGTTGCAGACCATCCATCAGCTTTAAAGTTAATATCTATTTTTTCAAGCCATATTATTTTAAAGTAGAACAGAGTTAAATAAACAAAAAAAATGACAGCCCACTGCTGCTACTAAAGGAGGAGCATAACCTTACATATGTACTGCATACGGTTTTATTATTCAGTTTAATATATAAACTGTATGCAGTTAGCTCCTAATCTCCCTCTAGTGGTAGTTATAGGCAAACAGAATTTTAGTTTTTAACTCTCTGGCCCACGTTTACTAATACGATCATACCAAGTGTAATTTAAGTAAAGGACATAGCTGGAGAAATTTGCTACAAATTTACTGACAGGTGCCTGTTTCTTGATAAAGTTTGGCACATTCTGGATCCTCAACCAGTAGCACCATTAGCACTTAACCCTGCTGTTCTGTTCGGTCAAAAATGACCGAATTTGAAATTTGATATTTTTTAAAATATTCATTATGCGGTTCTGAAACTTGTGGTTCATTGACTTTTCCTCATTTGAGGGGTTCTTACTAATAGCAGTTTTTATTTATTTATTTTTTGTTTACTTTTTGCTCCACGTCTTTTTTTACACTTGTACTGTTCGGTCAAAAATGACCGATAGCCTTTTATACTAATCTCCAGCCATTTTTGGAAAAAAATAAAGTAGTTATCATCTCATTTTGTTCTACATAGTTCATCTACTACTATTTATCAATTTATCTAGGTCCTTTTGGTCCATGCAGAGTTACACATATATACATTTTCAAATTATGATACTGTAGATGGATTCCTTTCCAGTATAGTTATGTGCTGTTCTTATAGAAATGGTTCAATTCAGTTGTCAACCTTTCACATGGTAAATGACACAAAAAAAATAAAAATCAAGTTTTTGATTTCATTTTTCATTTGTTTATGAACAACCATGTTCACATACAGTATAATAATTCAAAATAAATTCAAATAAAACACTTAAATTAGTTAAAAATCCAGACTTTAATAGGCCCGGTCAAAAATGGCCGGTACATTATATGTGTATAGTAGAACCGAACAGAACAGCAGGGTTAAACTTATATTTTATAGACCTTTCCTACAAAAAGACATTGATAAAATAAAAAGACTATGGAAGATCTTGAGCACAAAACTTGCCACTTAATTTTTATAGTCTGGAGGAAAGAAGGGAAGAAATGGGATACAATCTGGAATTACATGTGTGGGGATGGGGAGGTGGGTCATCTTTTTCTGCTATCCACTTCTGTTTCTAGGTTTCTTAATCATGAAGAACAATTGCAATATTTCTTAAAGGTCAATCTTTTAATTTAGCCTTCACTATCCATGTAGTCAAATAAACACAAAGGTGTTGAAATGCTAGTTGAAGAAGCATAATTGCCAACTATTTTAAATTTCTGAATTATCATAGAAAAGAATATTACAATTACCTGTAAGACTAGTGAGCCCTGAGAAAAACAGCCTAAATATCACACTCCTAATTGGTTCTCTCTGTTAAACCTTCTCATTTGGTCTTATGAAATCCCAAATTAATGTAGTTCTGTGCTATATACAAATATCACAATTCTAGCATTGCTGAATTATTGGGGTCCAGATAAAGCAATTTCACTATATATGTAAAAGAGATGCATACAAATTCACAAGACATATTCATCCTTCTCTACTTTATGAGGGACTACCATAGGTTAGCATCAGCATTTTCAATTGCAAAATTTCATGAGTTCTAAGGAAGTGTTTACTGCATATAATGACTGTATATAAATAAGAGACAGGACTAAGCAAATGATGATCAAGTTCTGCTATTGTGCTATCCACTAGAAAAGTCAACATATCGTCCAGTGTATGTCTGAGAGGATTGTGTGGCAGAATAAAAATACAATCAATGGCATGCTGATGTCTCTAGTTCCTTTTCTCAGTTGTTTATGAGGATTGATAGACTGTGCAAGGTGATTTTACCTTGTTATACACCTTAGATTATGTAAATAGATTATCCATTTCTGCCAGAAACAGTGCCACATCTGTCCCTGTCTCTTATCTGGTAATGCATCTCATTTTCATAGAAGTGAATAGGACAGAGGTGCAATACAACACACAACCTGACTCTTCAACATTACAACTGAATACCCTGAGCTGTGCTTGTACAGGAGGAAAAGTAGAATGCAGGCAGCAGTGTGTGAGGGCCAGAGATCTGATTGCAATCACTAGCTGTTCTTCTTTGCACAGTAAGGCTGATGTCAGGACTGCACTACTGGCCCTTTAAAGGTTTTGTTGCAGCCTCAGCTAGGGTGCGGCTTGGTGCTTCATGGATTAAGCACTTGTGCCAATCCCTGGCTGGGTGGGGGTTTTAAACCTCTTCTTGTCTGTCAGTCTCTGCTGGCGATTGCTCTTAGTGTCCTAGCTGTCTGTTTTGCTCTGCTGTGTCATTTGGCTGGTTCTCGGATTTTAGCTTGTCTTTCTGATTACTCTCCCGTTCTGTCCTTTGGTACTTCACATGCTCCTGGTTTGACCTTGGCCCGTACAATTATTCTTTATTTGTTATCTGTGGCATCTGTTCCTTGTTTGTTGTACGTTTATCTTCTGGATGTTTTGCAAACGTTTTACTAGGTACAGCTCAGGAAGAAGTTCGAGTGCGGGGTCGCCCTTTTCGGGGTGGTAACCCTGCTTAGGCAAGGTAAGCCAGGGCGAGACTAGGGCGTCTCTTACAGCTGAGTACAGACATTGCCCCATATGCATGAAAGTTGTGTCACCAGTTTTCTGGCATAGATAATGTTGCACACTATGTATGACATATTTATGAAAGATTTGCGCCTAAAAGAATCATTCTTTATGAGAAGGCCAACACTTTCATCTGCGCCATTCGACAGTGGCCGTTTATACAATACAACACATTTATGTATCTCACATGTCTAGAAGTGTCGCAGTAAGTGGGTCACTAGACATGCCTTTTTAAAAGGGGCGTGACTAAGACTAGATTTTGTTGGATTGCTCAGTGTAACATTTAAAGTGTGTAGAGATGGGCGAATTGATTCTAACGAAGTGGAATTCGTTTAGAATTTCAGGAAAACTTCAGTTCTGAACGAAGTCGAAGTTTGGGGTACTTCGGGTGAACGAAGTGTGCTTTTGATTGATAAAATGGCTGCGAGCACATGGCGTTACATGGGGAAAAACACTCTGGGGGGAAGAAGGGCATAGCCTGCATGACATGTGCAAGTGAAGCCATCAGAGACCGGCGGGATTCTGTGACGTCACCGCACTAAAATAAGCCCGGGGGCGCAACGTTGGGAGCTCACACTCCTCTCACTGTACTGATCAGGGAAGGTGCTGCCGCAGCTGCTTGTAATTGCTCTTACTGAAGAACTGATTTTTATACAGCGATTTTTGGGAGGTGTCTCAGATTGTCTCAGAGACTGCTTCTCTTAATGTTCTATTTCTGATTTTGTTGGCTTTTGGGATCTGAAGTCCAGTGTGTGTCCAGTGCAGCTGCATATACATTTTAATGCTATCTGCTCACAGCACATTGAATATCCAATGGGGATCTAAGCCTGTTTCTGTTGTATTAATTTAAAGAAACAGCGTTTTTACAATACAAATACCACTTCATTTTTGGCTGCTCAATTCTTTTGCGAATTTACATCCAGGGGGTTAAATTAAGCTTGTTCTGCTGCTGTGGTGACTAAAAGAAACCGTCTTTTTCACCGCCAAAAAAACATTTTTCCTGTAGCATTATTCACAAGCGAAGGTTAATTACAATTTTTTCTCTTGTTGTGTAGCGTAAAAAACACGCCATTTAAACACGCTACAAAGCTCATAGTTTGTGGTTGCTCAATTGTTTGGCGCAATTTTTCATCCAGGGTTAATTAACGTTGTTTTGCTGCTGTGGTGACTAAAAGAAAACCGTCTTTTTTCACCGCCAAAAATAAATTTTTCCTGTACATAGTTCACAAGCGAACGTTACTTACAATTTTTTCTCTTGTTGTGTAGCGTAAAAAACACGCCAATTTTAACATGCTACAAATCTGGTAGTTTGTGGTTGCTCAATTGTTTGGGCGCAATTTACATCCAGGGTTAATTAAGCGTTGTTTTGCTGCTGTGGTGACTAAAATAAACCGTCTTTCACCCCACCAAAAAATTAATTTTTTTCCCGTAGAATAATTCACAAGCAAGGTTAAATTTCAATTTTTCTCTTGTAGTGTAGCGTAAAAAACACGCCATTGTAACATGCTACAAAGCTAGTAGTTTGTGGTTGTCAATTGTTGGCGCAATTTACATCCAGGGGTTAATTAAGCGTTGTTTTGCTGCTGTGGTGATAAAAAAACCGTCTTTCACTGCCAAAAAATAAATTTTTCATGTAGCATAATTCACAAGCGAAGGTTAATTACAATTTTTTCTCTTTTGTTAGCGTAAAAAACACGCCATTGTAACACGATACAAAGCTGGGAGTTGTGGTTGCTCAATTGTTTGGCACAATTTACATCCAGGTTAATTAAGCGTTGTTTTGCTGTGTGGTGACTAAAATAAACCGTCTTGCACCGCCAAAAAATAAAATTTTCCTGTAGCATAATTCACAAACAAGGTTTAAATTTTTAAATTTTTTGTCTTGTTGGTGTAGCGTAAAAAACACGCCATTGTAACACGCTACAAAGCTGGTAGTTTGTGGGTGCTCAATTGTTTTGCGCAATTTACATCCTGGGGTTAACTAAGTATTTTTCTGAAGTTGTACTCAGTAAAAGAAACTTTCTTTTTCACCGCCACAGAAAAATTCTGTAGCATAATTCATATCCGAAGGTTAATTAAGGGCCCGTTTGTGCTTTTACATTCAGTAAAATACACAGAGTTTTTAAACGGCACATACAAGTCAATTTTTCCTGCCCATTTGTGGAGCGCAATTTATATCCAAGGGGTTACCCAAGCTTGTTACCCGGGTTCATTTGGAGTCAAATACAGGGTGTGTATTTATCAAATACAGATTTTCTTCATCAAACAGTGTCTGTACATTTTTAGAACAAACAGTATGTCAGACAGAGAGGGGGGCAGGCTCTGCACCCGCGAGTGGCAGAGGCCAAACATTCCTGGAGCAGGCCCAGGTCCGCAGCACAGCAAGGGGACGTCGCAGCAGGGGTCACTCGGTGAGGCCAAAAACTGCTGCTGTCATCTAGCGGCCATGTGTTATTCAGCAACCCAATGGTTCTTGATTGGGTTTACTAGGTCATCCACTTCCTCCCAGATGACATCTGACAACCCCAGCCAAGAGTCGGTGGGAACGTCAGACACAACCCTTAGTTGGCATGACCCGGGAGCGGGTCAGCAGCCCTCACCTGTCCTCAACCCGCCTCTGTCCCATCCGGTTCCATCAGCCAGAGATCTACTATGTGGTCTGGGCTCAGCGCCACTATATAGCGAGGATGAACAATTTGAGGAGGGCAGTCAGCAGCTACTTGGCAGCGAAGAAATGTGGCCAATATCCCCTGCTTCTTGCAGTAGGCGGCAAAGTATAGATGTTGAGAGTGGCATGGGAGGTCATGTTGTGAGGGGTCAGCCTCTGCATACCAAGACCGGGGATGAGGACAGCAGTGACAATGAAACACAAATAGATGATGATGTAGCCGACTGCACTTGGGAGCCGGGTGAGGCAAGGGCTTCATCATCGTCAGGAGAAGAGGCGTCAGCTTGCGCGTCAGGCAGCGCCGCAGCCAGCAAGTGGGTTTTTGTGGCCGTGAGTTAGCAGGGTAGCAGCAGTGTGAGGTCGGGAGCCAAGCGGCAATGGGGTAAAAAACCCGCTTCGCAGGTCCAAGAAAGTAGCGGCACAGGGGCTCAGCGAGGTAGTGGCGGTAGTAGTCACTCAGTATGGATCGTTGGCGGTAAAATCCGTTACTCGGCGGTGTGGCAGTTCTTTGCTAAGACACCGCAGGAGCCGAATATGGGTATATGTGGAATCTTTGGGCAGAAAGTGAAGCGTGGCCAGGGAGCTAACGTTGGCACCACGGCCCTGCATCAACACATGCAGCATCACCATCCGGTGGCCTGGGAGAAACGTGGCTCAGATGTGGTGGTATATCCAGCCCGCCGCAGCAACAGCAGTAGCAGCGGCCAGTGGCACGCATGCCATTGCAGCCAGTCAAGGCTCCACCACCTCTGCAGAAGGGAGCTGTTTCTCTTTGACATAATCTGCCGGTCCAGATGTTCCTGCTCCTCGCTACTCATGGCGCCAGCAGTCGTTCAGCGAGGCGATTGCAAAGAGACAACAGTATGCGTCCAACCATCCTAAGGTGCAGCAGCTGACCGTGCTCCTGTCCAAGTTGTTGGTACTGCAGTCCCTCCCTTTCCAAATGGTGGACTCTGCACCGTTCAGAGAACTAATGGCTTGTGCCGAGCCGAGATGGAGAGTTCCAAGCCGTAATTTCTTTTCCAAAAAGGCAGTACCAGCACTTCATAAATATGTAGAACAGAAGGTGGGCCAGTCCTTGAGCTTATCGGTTTGTTCCAAGGTGCACGGCAGCGCGGACGTCTGGAGCTGTAACTACGGTCAGGGCCAGTACATGTCCTTTACGGCCCACTGGGTGAATGTACTTCCTGCCCAGGCACACCAACAACTTGTATAGGAGATGCCGCTTTCTCCTCCACGTTGTCAAACTGCGGCTTCTGCGCCAATGTCCGCCTCCTCCTCCTCCACCACCACCACCATCTCAGCCTCCACAAGTACTGCTCCATCATACCACATGTGTAGGGCACAGCGGTGTCACGCAGTTCTACACCTGGCTTGCCTCGGTGAACAAAGTCACACAGGGGAGGAACTGCTCCGCATCATGCAGCAAGAAATCGATGTGTGGCTTTCTCCGCGCCAACTGCAAATCGGAACCATGGTGACGGACAATGGGAGGAACATGGTGTCCGCGCTGCACCGAGGAGGGATGGTCCATGCGCCCTGCATGGCGCATGTGTTCAATCTGGTTGTGAAAAGGTTCCTGAAGTCTTCCACCGATCTTCAGAACATTCTGAAAATGGCCAGGAAACTGTGCATGCACTTCATCCATTCCTACAAAGCCAGGAACACCCTCCTCGAGTTGCAGCGGCAGAACGGCCTCCCCCAACACACTCTGATATGCGATGTTTCCACCCGTTGGAATTCCAGCCTGCACATGTTGGACCGACTATATGAACAGAGAAAGGCCATTAACGATTTTTTGATGATCCAGGCGGACAGGAGTACTCCCCTGTGTAACTTTGATGTCAGCCAGTGGCAGCTCATGCGTGACACCTGCCGTTTGTTGAGGCCATTCGAGGAGGCCACGTTATTTGTCAGTCGCCAGGACTACGGGATGAATAACGTCATTCCACTGCTTCATGTCCTGGAACAGATGCTGAAAAATCTGTCTGGGCAGGGGACTGGAGACGTGGTGACTACATCTCGCGGCCACATGAGTCCGGTGGGGACTGAAATGGAGGAGGAGGACATTGGAGCAGAAGCATTGTCTGGTGAAATGAGTGTATTTTCTACCCAGGTGACAAGAGAGGAGGAGCAGGAGCAGCTGGAGGAGGTAGATGGAGATGAGGAAGACGAGGCAGATGACCCGCAAGCACCGTGGCAGTATACAGTGGAGATGGAGGCCCTCGGAGTCAATTGTGCAGATGGCCCGCAGCATGCTGATTTGCCTGGCTAGTGACAGCCGAATAGTCAGCATCCGGCAGAGGGATGACTTCTGGCTCTCCACCCTATTGGACTCTCTCCTTTTTCCCAGCTATTGAGAGGGAGGACTTCTCAAATACTATAGGGAAATCCTCCGTAGTCAGTTGGCCGCTGCCTATGTGCGGCATCGTCCCTCCTCTGACAGGTCTGACCGGGGGGGTTCTTCAGCGCTCACGTACTACTGCCTTGGCTGCTGGGGGAAGGTGGGGGGGGTAGCATCAGTACCAGCTCCATCAGCAGCAACCTAAGTCTGGAGTCACTGATGAGCAGCTTCCATCACCCGCCTAGTGAGGAGGGCAGTTGCCAGCAGCAGCAGTAGCAGGACCTGGAGCAGGCCCTGAACCAACAGGTGGTGGCCTACTTGGACAGCACTCTGCCACCCCAGTAAGAAGATCCGCTGGACTACTGGGCAGCCAAACTGGATGTGTGGCCACAACTTGCCGAGTTTGTAGTGGAGAAGCTATCCTGGCCGGCCAGTAGTGTGGCATCAGAGCGGGTGTTCAGTGCGGCGGGGGCCATCGTTATCCCTTGTCCACGGGAAATGTGGAATGACTGACCTTTGTCAAGATGAATCAGGCGTGGATCGGCCAGGATTTCCACACACCAATGCCTTAGGCATCAGACTACATCAGCCATGACGCCTCACCCAAACTGTGAGAAATCAGTCTGGGTTCAAACTACCTGCCTCAGCAACTATTCTGATGCCACACTTCTGCTGACAGTTTCTCCATCTGCCACCAACCTTCTTTACAAGGGACTGTTATTGCCACCCACCTCCACACTCTGTCATTGTGCCACTGTATGACCTCATGCTGCTGCTGCTGTTGCTGGTGCCGTGACATCCACAGTGTGTCTTTGTGCCACTCTCTGACCTCATGCTGTTGCTCCTGCCGCGTCACCTCCACTCTCTGTCATTGTGCCACTCTATGGCCTACTCCAGTTTTTGCCACATCCAGAATGTCATTGTGCCCCTCTCTGACCTCATTCTGCTGCCACCATCACCTCCACACTCTGTCATTGTGCCACTTTATGACCTCATGCTACTACTGTTGTTGCTGGTGCCATGACATCCACACTGTGTCATTGTGTCACTCTCTGACCTCATGCTGTTGCTCCTGCCGCCGTCACCTCTACTCTCTGTCATTGTGCCACTCTGTGGCCTACTCCAGTTTTTGCCACCTCCAGAATGTCATTGTGCCACTCTCTGACCTCATGCTGCTGCCACCGTCACCTCCACACTCTGTCATTGTGCCACTTTATGACCTCATGCTGCTGCTGTTGTTGCTGGTGCCATGACATCCACACTGTGTCATTGTGCCACTCTCTGACCTCATGCTGCTGCCGCCGTCACCTCCACACTGTGTCATTGTGCCACTCTGTGGCCTACTCCTGTTTTTGCCACCTCCAGAATGTCATTGTGCCACTCTCTGACCTCATGCTGCTGCTGCCATGACCTCCACACTGTGTCATTGTGCCACTCTGTGGCCTACTCCTGTTTTTGCCACCTCCAGAATGTCATTGTGCCACTCTCTGACCTCATGCTGCTGCTGCCGTGACCTCCACACTGTGTCATTGTGCCACTCTGTGGCCTACTCCTGTTTTTGCCACCTCCAGAATGTCATTGTGCCACTGTCTGACCTCATGCTGCTGCTGTGGCTGCTGCCGTGACCTAGACACTGTGTCATTGTGCCACTCTGTGGCCTATTCCTGTTTTTGCCACCTCCAGAATGTCATTGTGCCACTGTCTGACCTCATGCTGCTGTGGCTGCCGCCGTCACCTCCACACTCTGTCACTAATGTTGCCACCTGAGCTCTCAGCTTGTTTTTTTCCAGCTTTCGCTGGCATGACTTTATCAGGCAACATTCCCGCTTCAGTTTTTTGGTCAGTTTTGCCCTCTTAAGTGCCCAGGGAATTTTATAGTGAAGCGATTCTAAGAGCGGCGGCAGTCATGTGCGTGTCATACTAAAACACAACATTGTATGAAGACCAAACCAAGCTCTCTGTATATTTAAGCATGGCACAACGTTCTACAGCACCCTGCAGGCTCTGTGCAGCCTGGAAATAGCTGTTTTTTAACGTGATTCGTCCCGAAGTAATTCGGACCGAAGTTATTTTTGTCGGGAAATTCGGCGAAGTGAGCGAACCGAATTTTTGAGAAATTCGCCCATCTCTAACAGTGTGTATGCAACTTTTTTTTTCATAATGTAAAAAGTTGTCTATTGTAATGTAATCTTGCCTAAGCAAGATAGCTAAAGTTATCTAAATAAATTCTTTTTTACAGACTTGTGTAAATTACATTTATTTTTATCAAAACTTTAAGTTTTTTTTATTGTAACCACAAACTGATGCTACACAAAGACCAGGAGTCAAAAGCTAAAGGAAAAAGGCAATAATATCAAAACTAAGGGCGACATGTCCGAAAAGAGGCACCGTGGTCTACCTTGCATTGTTAAATTGATGCGCTTATCTAGGAGCATTGCATAATTTTGGCGCTTAGCTTATCATTGCTAGCTTATTTAATGCGCCTTCTTTTAAGCGCATCCACATGTGTTGCATCTGGCATATAATGCGCCTAGTTTTGATGTATTGCAGTTCATTTATATAGAGAATAGGGCGTCAACAGTTCTTTTGGCACAAAATACACCAAAACAATGGTGTATTTGTACTGGAACATGTCGCCCTAAGTATTAAAAGCTGTATATAGATAAGAACTGTACATATAATACAGAAAGTTTTGCAACCTCTGAATCTCACGTAACAAGAAGAGAGTCAGCAGTTAGAGCTAAGCTGTATACAACAAGGCTTGTTAGGTGAATGACTGGAAATTTGACATAGCATAGAACATTTTTTGGCGCATGAGTCTTTTGTCTTATGAAGTACAAAATTTATGAAGTGTCCTGCCACACTTACAAGAATAGGCATGTACTCTATGCCTGGATACGACAGTTTAGACAACACTTTTCATACCTTTGGGCCTTTGCGTTTTTGTTGTTGTAATTTTTAATTCATTCCAATTCTACCTGTGTTCCAAATTAGTTACAGAATCATCTACAATGCAAACAATGCATTGCTTGCATTATTGATACAGTTGAAAAATGCAAAAAAAAAATAACAAAAATGCAACATGGTAACACTGCCTAAAGTTTAGACTAATATTTCTTTTTGTTTGCCACTTTGTAACCCCTTGTTTAATCATGTATGTCAAAATGTCAAATAAAGTAGTATGGATCATGCTCAAGAGTTTAGCCTGCTCGATACATGGCAATTGCCGGCTGTTTACTACAGCTAACATCCACTGCAACCACTCAGGTGCTACAGTCAATAACCTCTTTGCTGTATATACCATTAGAAGGGGGCCCTCCTCTGTTAATTAGCTCCCCTGCAGGATGCCGAGATGTTGGACTAGCATCTGGAGGTGAAGTGAAAACCATTAGGCTTGCCATGTTAGTAGGATGGTAAAAGCACAGTAAACTGAAATACATATTAATGTGTATACATAATATTACTTGATAATATTGATCAAATGATTGCATGTTGAGGTCGTCCAGGGGGACTAAGGTAAAAGAATAAAAAAGGAAAATATTTCAACAACATATTAAAAAAACTTAAAAACACCCCTTTTCAATTGATCATTAAAAACCCAGTAAATTGCCACTCTGTAAAAGTCCAAACTATTAAAATATGACCTTGTTTATCCCACCCAGTGAATGCCATAAAAAACAAGCACTGTAAAAAATGCTGTTTTTATCACTTTGCCTATACATCTGACAAATAATAAACATCGGAGCCCTCTGATCACTGAATAAAATAAAATAAAAGCTCTAGTAGAAACAATGAATTTGTTTGTGACTTTATCTGTTTTCCAAATAAAGAAAATTAGTGCTACACAGTGGGTAAAATAAGTATTGAACACAACAACAATTTTCTAAGTAAATATATTTCTAAAGGTGCTATTGACATAAACTTCTAGCCAAATGTCCATAACAACCCATCCAATCCACATAAGCAAAGAAATACAACTTTAGATGTCCATAAATAATGTGCAATAATGAGAAATGACACAGGGAAAACGTATTGAACATGCCTACTGAAATGTATTTAATACGTCATACAAAAGTCTTTTTTGGTGATGACAAGATGCCTCCTGTATGGAGAAACTAGTTGCATGCATTGTTTAGGTGGGATTTTGTCCCATTCTTCCACACAAAAACACTCTTCAAATTCTTAAGCTTCCATGGGCTCATTCTATGAACTCTGTACTCTAGTTCCTTCCATAGATTTTCTATTGGATTCAGCTCAGGTGGTTGGCTGGGCCATTCTAGCAGATTTATTTTATTTTTCTGAAACCAATTGAGAGTTTCCCTGCCTGTGTGTTTGGGATCATTGTCTTGCTGAGATCTCCACCCTCATTTCATCTTCATCATCCTGGTAAATGGCAGCAGAGTTTTATAAAGAATGTCTCTGTACCTTTGTCCATTCATCCTTCCTTCATTTATATGAAATTTGCCAGTGCCGTATGCTGAAAAACAGCCATGATGCAACCATGATGTTCCCACCTCCAAACTTCACTGTTGATATAGTGTTTTTGGGGTTATATGCAGTACCTTTTGGCCTCCAAACATGGTGTGTATTATGGCATCCAAAGGAATCAATTTTGGTCCTATCTGAGCAGATTTTATTTTCCCAGTATTTCACAGGTTTGTCTAAATGTTGTTGAGCAAACTTTAAACGTACTTAAACATGTTTTTTGTTCAGCAATAGTCTTGCATGTTAAGCGTCCATAAAGACCATGGAGGTTGAGTGCATAACTTATGGTTTTCTTTGAAACAATTGTACCTGCTGATTCCAGGTCTTTCCGTAGCTCTCCACAGGTGTCCTTGGTTCTTGGACAACTCTTATGCTATTTCTTTTCACTCCTCTGTCTGAAATCTTGAAGGGAGCACCTGGTCGTGGCTGGTTTATAGTAAAATTATTGTCTTTCAACTTCTGGATTATGGCCCCAACAGTGCTCACTGGAACATGCAGTAGTAGATATTCTTCTGTAACAAATTCTATCAGGATGTTTTGCAACAATTAGGTTGCAAAGGTCTTGAGGCAGTTCACTGATTTTATCCAGTTTCTTGTGCAGCACCTTGGTAATAATATACCTTTTTATAGGCTATCAGTCGAACCAGCTGATATTATTTTTCACCAAGGGGCAGGATTGCTTTCCAATTACTGATAGATTTCAGCTGTTGTCATCACTTTCCATGGCTTTTTGCACCTCTCTTTCTTCATGTGTTCAATAGTTTTTCCCTTTGTCACTTCTTCTTATTATGGATAATTTATGGACATCTATGGCTTGATTTCTTTGCCTGTGTGGATTTGATGAATTGTTACCAACATCTTGGTGAGAACTTCATGTCAATAGCACCTTTAGAAATATATTTACTAAGAATATTGGTGACATGTTCAATACTTATTTCACCTGCTGTATATACACTACTAGTCGGATACTTTAGAACACCAAAAGTTTTACAGTTTTTATTGATATTTATACAGTCTAATGTAAAAAAAATGGAAAAGAAGAAATAAATTAAAATGAGTAAAAATAATGGATTAACTTTTTGATTCAAGAACACTATAAACAGAATTTATAATGAAAAGTAAAGATATTCCACTACCTTCATGTGTTTCTTTTTTCTATTGCCTCCTTATTCATCTATCATAAGATCCACTTTTTGCAGTGAAACTTCCTGCTTGTGGAAGTGTCAGTAGTTTTCCATCAACTTTTTCCTTCTAGTCCCAGAATGCATTGCAATCTAGAACTTACCTCCACAGTTATCACTGCTAAGGTCTATATGCTGATATTGGTGTGTAATACCTCACATCTCTATACTTGCAAGTATAGAGAAGAAATAAATTAAAATGAGTAAAACATATTGGATTAACTTTTTGATTCAAGAACACTATAAACAGAATTTATAATGAAAAGTAAAG
Source organism: Phyllomedusa bahiana (assembly GCA_025379985.1). Lineage (NCBI taxonomy): Eukaryota > Metazoa > Chordata > Amphibia > Anura > Hylidae > Phyllomedusa > Phyllomedusa bahiana. Next base: position 52,848 of record JAODAL010018774.1, read on the forward strand.
ATATTCCACTACCATCATTATCATGACTGTACCTTTGTGCTGGTACTCTTGAGTCACTATGTAAACACCTTACAAAAATGTCAGAAAGCAACACAACCCCTCAGCTTTGTACTTCCAACAGGACTCCGAGATAAACAAACAGTTCCTACTCCCCTGTAATTACTCCTGCTGACTTCTATTCACTTTCAAACTAAAGGCTTTCAGGTATGAATGCCCTCACTATTGTGTGGCCAGATCGTTCTCTGCTCAGGTCATGCCCACTACATGGAAGTGTTCCTGAGCTGAGCCTGGTTTTAGCACACCCACTGAGTGATGACAAAACGTTAGTTGAGGCAGGAACAAAACCATGTGGTCAATGAACATCACATGGTTTGCTGGAAGTAGGGGAGAAAGGGAGGACAGGGTTCTTTGCCTGATTCTGTACAGCAGAACAGGTAAATAAGTTTTAATAAGTATGAAATACAAAGTTTGATGCAATACAGTAGTGAGCTCTATCACAAATGAAAAGTTTGGCACATTAAAATGCTATGATAGCCCTTTTTGTCTGGTGTACAAGTTATACTGTGCAAGTCGTCATCTATGGATCCAGCAAAAGAGCCCCATACGATCTAATTTCCTCTTCCATGTTTGACAATTGGTGTCACCCTTTGAGGAACCATCCTTCTATCTATTTTATGACTTACAAAAACCCTGTGTAATGTAAGATGGCAAATTTTGATTCATCAGTCCATAAGACCTTCCTTCATTCTTCAGTAGTCCACTGGAGATGCTATTTGGCCCAAGCAAGTCTTTTATTTTTATTTTGCAATCATAGCAGTGGATTTCTTACTGATATTTGACCTGTTAAACCTTATAGAAGTTTTCTCATTACAGTTAAAGTAGAAACTTGTTTAGTTTTTGCTGCATTAAGCTTCTCTTGAAGATTTTCAGCTGGAAAGGCACTAGTCATGCAAACTGTTGAGTCTCAAAAACTTGTTATCTGATTTTGCAGTGGCCTTTGGTCTGCCAGACTTCTTCCCGTCAGAGTTTCCTCCAGCTTCCAAGTGATTTTTGATGGTATAGGAAACTGTACTGACTGCCACCATGGTTTTTTGTTCTTGATTTCTTTGTAGGACAGACCTACAGTTATACATATGAGGACGAAGTAAAAGTTTGTTATGAACTGATAAACATTGGAGATACATTGGATAAAATAAATTAAAAAAATTAAAACTTTGGCATTTAAATTACAGCGTTACTAATCTGTGATTGTGATACATTAAGTAAAAAAACAAATAAAAAGTGCAGAATGTATTGGCAGGTTTACATGATATGTTAACAGTCTAACAATGATGTTCACTAGATAATGTAATCATTTTATGAATATAAAACAAAATAATTGTTATTCTGTGGAGAGGGGTGTAACTAGCTTTCATAGCACCCCATAGCAAAATGAAATGGGGCCCCACCACCTTATAAACTAAAACAATAGCATAAGTAACAATAATTAATTATATAAATGATACTGCCATATATCAGGGGACCCACCTAGTAGTGCTGAAGAGCAGAGAGCCCCCAACTACTTGTTCTGTACAAAAAGGAACAATGTTCTTGTACCTGAGCGGGGCCCTCTCGCAATTACTGCTATGGCTATAGTTACGCCCATGGCTATGTCCAGGGTAGATAATGTAGTGGGGCAATTATGTGCAAAAACAACTTTGTTAACATGGGGTTAAATCTATGTGAGGTGTGAGCTGGGCGGTGTTTCGGCCACACACAGGTGTATATAACAAATTAATGGACACATGTCAGGCATAGATAGTTGTGATAGTGCATTATTTGTTTTTAACTATGCATACTAACCGGTAATTGGCATCAATGAATATGGGATGATGCCCGAAATGCGTCTGCTAAAGTTTGTTGTACTTTTAAAATGATGGGATAAAGATGTGAATAAGTTTTAATCATATGAAGCCAAAGCTTTCTTGGTGCTGAAACAACTCTTCACGTAACAGGTATATAGGTCCCCCAGTATATAGGTAGATATATAGGTCCCCCAGTAGGTTGATAGGTATATTGGTCCCCCAGTAAATTGGTAACTACAGTATATAGGTTCCTCCAGTAAGTTGGTCGTTATATAGGGCCCACCAGTAGGTAGGTATATATGACCCTCAGTAAGTTATAGGATTCCCCTTTATGTAGGTAGGTATATATGTTCCCCAGAAGAGCTAGGTATATCGGTTAAAGGGCCTCCCAGCATGTAGTTATGTCTATATGTCCCCAGTAGGTATAGGTATAAAAGTTATAGGGCCCCCGTGTCAGTAGGTAGGTCTATATGTAGGTCTATATGTCCCCCAGTAGGTTATACGGTTCTCCAGTATATAGGTAGGTATATATGTCCCCCAGTAGGTATAGGTTATATGGCTCCCTAGTATGTATGTAGCTATATATGTCCCCCAGTAGATATAGGTATATTGGATATAGGGCTCCCCAGTCTGTAAGTAGGTCTATATATATCCCCCAGTGGGTTCTAGAGCTCCCTTGTATGTAGGTAGGTATATATGTCCCCCAGTAGGTATAGGTTATAGGGCTCCTCTGTATGCAGGTAGGTATATATGTCCCTCAGTAGGTATAGATATATAGGTTATAGGGCTCCCCAATCTGTATACAGGTATATATATCCCCCAGTAGGTTATAGGGCTCCCCAGTATGTAGGTAGGTACATATGTCTCCCACTAGCTATAGGTACAGTATATAGGTTATAGGGCTCTCCATCTGTACGTAGGTCTTTATGTCCCCCAGTAGTTATAGATATAAAGGTTATAGGGCTCACTAGTATGTAGATAGGTCTATATGTCCCTCAGTAGGTATTAAGTTATAGGACCCACCAGTCTATTGGTAGGTATTTAGGACCGATTAAAAATTGAAAAATAGTAATGCTCACCTCTCCCCGTTCCTCTGACACAGTCCTTACTGATCTCTATGTTCCCACACATGACATCATCATGCTGTGCAATAAATGTGATGACATTCTCATGCTTCCTGTGCTGTCATGTGCAAGAAACGTGATGATATTCTCACGGCGCTTATGTTGTCTACTCCAGAGGGCCAAAAGTCTCGCACCCTGCTCTGCGGTGGCCTTCAAGTGTATATGTGTCCAGAGGATACATATATGGTTGAAAAGATCACATGCACTCTGGGCCCACGGCTCAAGCGACTATACCTACTGGGGGATATACCTTAGCAACATCCCCACACAGTTACTTTAATCAACAGAGTTAGTATGCATAAACATACATTTTTTTTTGTTTTTTACTAGCACAAAAGGCATTCCTTGTAGCTACTGTAATATGTCAGGGTCCTCTATCAGTGCCTTCAGAGTGTTTGGAAAGGGTTGTATAAACCAGACAACTCATTTAAGTACAAACATGGCCTTAAAGAGTGAACTTAATCTATAGATGAAATACGGAAATAAAAGTATATGCATAAAAATGTACAATATAAAAGACTATCTTTAAAAAAATACAGAAAGCACAAACATTGTGCACTAGGCTGTTCCTAGCCTAAATTGCACTCAATACAGGTCGAAGAAATCCCCCCCCTCCCCAATTAACACTGCGTCCCCATCACCAATAACCAGTGGTAGATACCAGTTGTAAGCAGTCGCTCTGCACACATATATGTGATTACATTAAAGTTACAGCCAGGGACTCACAGGAGACGTCTTCTCTGACAAGTCATTCTCATCTCTGATAAGTTGTTTTCTTTTCCCTTTTTTTTCTCCTAGACCGCCATGATGACTTTTCCTGGCCATGATTCTTCACTGCAGAATTTACCAAACAAACATCTTAGACTCCTCACTTTTCCAGCACTTCCCTACTTTTTCCAGCACTTCTCTTCTGTACAAACTCCCCTCTATATCCCTTCCAAATGATAATAATGACCCCCTTGTTCCTCTGACAGAAAAAGTACTCAAAACAGCTATCCAGCTCACATTTGCGCTCCAAGGTTTAGTCTTGTTTTGTGTCCCTATACAAGAGGCAATTAAATCCCCCAATAAAATATGTAGGTACACCCCCAAACTAGGTAGGCAGATAGATAAACCCCTTTTTACATAGGTAGTCCTCAATAAGGTAAGTGTATATCACCCATGTTTTTGGTAGATTTATAGGTCACCCAATAGGTAGGTATCTAGATCCCCTATTAAGTAGATAGGTAGTTATATAGGCCTCCCAAATAAGTAGGAATATAGGTTCCTAGCATGTAGTTATATAATCCCCATGTAGGTAGGGGGGTAGGTATATAGGACCCTTATAGGTTGGTTGGAATATAGACCCCCAGGAGGTAGGTATCGAGGCCCCTTGCAGGTAGGTATATAAGCCCTCTGTAGGTGAATATATAGGCTCCTTGTAGGTAGGTAGATATAGCACCTTATAGGTAGATGTAGCCCAGCTGTAGGTATGTATTTGGCCACTGTAGGTATATGCCCCCTGTAGGCAGGTATATGCACCCTGTAGGAAGATATAGCACCCCTGTAGATAGATTTAGGTTCCTGTAGGTATAGGTGTAGATATAGGCTCGTTGGTAGGTATATGCCCCCTGTAGGTAGATATATGCTCCCTGTAGATAGATATAGCCCCCTCTGCAAGTAGATATAGCTGCCTGTAGGTAGATATAGCCCCCTAGTAGGTAGATATGACTCCCCTATAGCAAGGACTATGCCTCCAGTAGGTAGATACAGTATATTCTGCCTGTAGGTAGATATAGCCTCCTTGCAGGTTGATATAGCCCCTGTAGGTAAATATAGCCTCCCTGAATGTAAATATAGCCCCTGTAGGTAGGTATAGCTCCCTAGGTAAATATAGCCTCCCTATAGGTAGGTATAGCCCCCCTTCCAGCAGGTAGATATAGCCACTTGTAGGTATATATAGGCAGGCGTAAAGTCTAAAAAATAAAAAAAAGATGCTCACCTTGTCCTGTTCCCCAGTTTTAAAACCATGCCATATCAGTCACCCAGTTAGCAGAGTGAGAGGCTGACTGGTTGACTGCCTGCCTCGCCCAAGAAATGGCCCTGATTGTGCACCCTGATCATGAAAGGGTTACAGACTGTATCTTTATATCACTGGATAAATGCTCACTGACATATTTGTAACCTGCAATCGCATAATTTGGATTTAATAAGAAGAGGAGATCAGCCTGGTATTTCAAGGTAGCCAGCGCTGACAGTGAGGTGAATTCTGCATGAAGAACACAGAGGTTTCAGTCTATTGATGACTCAAGAAATAGTAAAGGAGACAGAATAACAAGCTGCTCCTCACTGTCTACAGGACAAAGGCATTCTGCTGAGGACTAGGTGGCCAACAATACTGAAAGACTCCTGATGGGATAAAAAAGAGGGTGACAATGGAATCGGGGAAGAGCTGGTGCACAAGCAAATACTACAAAGTGAATAAAACATAAAGATAAAAATGTCTGTTCCCTTTGTCTGCGCTAAACGTGATGTGTCTTTGATATTATAGTACAAAATAAGTAAATAGGATTCCTCAGCTCGAGATCTGGCTTAGGGCATCACATTTTATCTAAATCTTAAACACATTTCAATTAAATGCATCTGAATGAAGTAATCTGTAGGGACATGCAGGTTGTAACACTAAAACTCCCAGCATGCTAAGGAATGTAGCAGAAAGAAACATACATTATTATAAAACTTCACTCTAAAAGCCATTACCAAAAAAACAAGAATGTCTAAAAATTCAGCTATTTTTATTAAAACTGTAAAATGTTATTTTACATTAACGGTACTTAAAGCGGCAATCATTTGTTTGCTTGTATAATGATTTAACAGATGCCCATGGCAGACGGGGGCCTTTGTTAGGCTCCCAGCTGCCACTGTAACCTATAGGTACCCCATGCAGTTGCATTGCAGTTGGGACAATGGGCTGATAGAGGGAGCCTTCTCCCTGAGACAAACACCTTAGGTTATGTCTACTCAGCACACAAAAAACACTGAAAATACGACCATTCAGCCAGTCCACAGACTGTAATAGAAAAAACGACCTGTAGTCTACACAGGTGTTTTTTTTACTCAATGTTTTCTGCTGTCGGTAGGGTATTTAGGAACTTGTTGCTAAATACGCCGGCATTTTGAGTTCTGTCATCGGTTTCCCATACAATTAATTGTATGGGCTGATGGCAAAAATACGAGAACCAAGCACAGTTTTTGCAAGTACAGCGACAAAAACCGCAGTCATGCATCAGAAAAAAATGGTCAACTTTCCTACGTTTTTTGTCTGATGCCGTGTGGATCTAGCCTTAGATACTATGTTCGTTATTGACCATGGCATCTAAGGGGATAAACTTCCATAACTGAAGTTCTCTCTGATCCTAGGAGTTGTAGTATAAACCTGACTGTGTATTACAGGAATGATAATTACACAAACACAGAGACGGTGCTCACGTGATCAGAGCAGAACTATAAAAAGATACAGGTCCTATGAGGACTCCATTATGTGCCATACTGTTATGTTACAGTTCCCCAAGCCATTATTTTCTTCTGACTGAAGGTTGGTGTGTAAGTTTTCTATCTGTATGGTGTTATGGAAGTTCTGAGGATTCCTTTAGGATGGTGTTCCTGAGAATTGGTGGAAAGAAAACTGGCATTTTGGTTATTGGGGATGGCTGGACATGGTCGGACTGGCCCAACAGAGTACCAAAGGATCCTCCGGTGGGCCCAGGCTCCACCATAATAATGTACATGTAATATTTTAGGGCTCCAAACATCAGATATCCTAATAAAGCCTGCATGTGCCAAGATTACTTATAAATATCCTGTATACATAGTAGTGGGCTCTCAAAATAATTTCCTCTGGTGGGCCGAAGGAACTTTAGTCTGACACTGTGGCTGGGGGTAGAAAGAACATGTTCACAGACTGGAGCTGGATTTTGTAGCTCAAAGACCTCTATTTTATTATTGGTATCTATTTGTTTTATGACTGAAACTATAGTGAAATACAAAAAGATAATTATATATATTTAAATTGTGATGCCACACTCTGAATACATATGTACCTCCTCATACTCACTACAGTGCACTCATCCTTTACTTACGGAAATGTATGTGCACATTCAGTACCATTGACCTGTGAAGTCTATATACATTTTGCACTGGTTAAACAAACGAGAGTTCTATGGGGCACACTAAGGCATATCTCGCATCTTTTTCCTATACTCCCCATAAACAAGAGTTTAAAGCCTTCCTGACAGCAATTTTTGCCAGCAGTGTTTTTTTTTTTTTTACCTCATAACCACTGGCGTAACTATAGAGGTCGCAGGGGTCGCCATTGCGACCGGGCCTGTGAGTTACGGGGGCCCCGCCAGTCTCCCTCGCCTCACTCCTCTGCTTCACGCTGCTGCCTGCTGCTACACGTATTGCTAGGTCAGAGAGACCCAGCAATACGTTGCTTTTATTAAACAGCAACGGCACGCACCTCTGTTCTCCCCCTCCTTCACTGTGCTGGGAGCCGGGACGGAGGCAGTGAGGAGGGAGGGGGAGCAATGAGCAGAGCTGCACAGGCACGCTGAATCGCCGACGTTAGTGAAGAGGGGAGGAGCAGGCAGGGCTTCAGCATGAGGGAGAAAAGAAGCCCGTGCCTGCTCCTCCCCTCTCATGCATATGCACACAGCAGTGGGGCTGTGATCCGTTCAGAGTTAGAATAGTGGACGGCGCTGGGGGGGGCGGGGATTAATCGGGTGGGGCAGGACATCACATAGAGATGGGCAGCAGGGTTGGGTTTGCATAAGGAACTTAGCAGCCTGCCCACTGCCCATCAGTACCTGCAAAAGGATGTTGTGGGGCAGGGGAGGAGGAAGTGCTCATAGGAGCTGATCCTCTCCACCCTGCTGCACGTGTTTTGCCAGGTACTACCATACTACACTTAGTAATGTTAAAAATAAGGCACCATGTGCAACTTGTCAGATCTGAGGCACTAGGTATTACCTAGTGCCTCATATCTGAGAAGTAAGGGGCTGTTCACACGGCGTCTTGCTTCCATGTGAACATCTGCTTTTCTGATGCGTCTCTGGGTCTGTCTGAATGGACCCAGAGACGCATCTAACAATTAGCAGTGACTTTATCACTGCCGGCAATGACAGATATGCAGCGGCGTTCACATGAGAGATCGGCGGCGCTGCGTGTTTGCATAGCGCCTATCAGATCCGTCTTTTCGGATGTGATCCAAGAATTGCATGCAATTCTTTGACCGCATCCGAAAGATGGAGCTACATGTGAACGCTGCTGCGTGTCTGTCATTGCTGGCAGTGATAAACTCACTGCTAATTGTCAGATGCATCTCAGGGTCCATTCAGACAGACCCAGAGATGCATCAGAAAAGCGGATGTTCACACGGATGCAAGACACCGTGTGAACAGCCCCTTACAGTGGGTTCACACTTCTCTTCTTTGTACATTTGTGTTACCCAGAAAGTACCCCAGTGGATATTGTTAGGCTCTGTCTCCACTGTATTGCCTTATGATCATATTTTCGGCGCTTTTAGTTTTTTAAAAGCACCAAAAATACAACTGTTCCAGCAGCCCCATAGACGGCAATAGAAAAGACGAGCTGCAGTCTCCACAGCTCGTCTTTCCTCTGCTCGTCTTTCGGTGCGGACGTATTATATAACATGTATAATATCCCGGCGCTTTTAGTTTTCTTGCCGTCTTCCCATACAATACAATTGTATGAGGGATGCAGGAAAACGAGAAGCGACCGTGGTTTTTGCACAAAATATAACAAAAACCACGGCCTGCATCGGAGGAAAAACGGTCCTTTTCAGCCATTTTTTGTCCGATGCAGTGTAGACCTAGCCTTACACAGCCACGGTGGCCTTCTAGGAGTAAATGGAGAAACATGAGCTATGTTTATTCTATGTGATGCAATAGTGTAGTCAACTACACTATTGTGTCCCTTAAAATAAACATATGCACCCGCAAACAATTCAAAACAGTCCACGGTCGGCTACGTTTCTCCATTTACCCCTAGGAGGCCACCGCGGCTGTGTTACAGTATCCACCAGGGTACCTTTTTTCTCAGAACCCCGACAGATACCACAAATGTACACAGAAACATCGTGTGAACCCATCCTAACATTTTCTGTCTCATCTGAGAAGTAACAACTAGTGCCTCATGCCTGACAATTTCAGAGGGATGAGGCACTAGCTGTTACTTCTGTGTTCTGGGTAGGGTAGATTTCTCACTGGTTTTTTTTAGACAGGATTTTTTTTCACATTGTTTATTTTTGCACTTTATTAACTACTTGCCTGCTGCCTATTAGGCCTCGTTCACACGGCTGATTTGGGCACTGATTTCAGCCGTAATGCTCGCCGTATTTGCGCTGCAGTACGGCTCCAATCCGTCCCAGTCATTACGGTAATCCACAGCTCTCATAGAGATCTATGGATTCCGTCTCTCCTCCCCATTCGGCGAATCCGCCGCGGGGGGCAGAAAGTGACATGCACATTATTTACGGCGTGTACGTGTCGTGAATAATGTGTGTCTATGGGGCCGGCGAGCTGCCGCCCCCCCCCCCCTCGCCCCCCACAATCCCTGCACAGCAGCCGGCGTAATTGCGGGTCGAAATCCGGTCACGCAATTACGTTGGCAATAAGCCGTGTGAACCTAGCCTAAGGGTCCAGGCAGTTTATCTCTGCACGGATGTTCCAATTGTCCGTGCAGAGGGCAGAGCTGTTCACCAATTGTACAGCTGCACAAGTGGACAGCCGGCTATCAGCAATAGCTGGACTCTCCACTGAGAAGACAAGGATGATTTATTACCATCCCTGGCTTCTCAATCACTATATATACAGCATTCATTTATTTTTTAGAGTTAGCTATAATTACTGCAGCGAACTTGATAATTTTAAATATAAATGGAGTGAAATTTTAATTATGCTGTAAATGTGTGTGTGTTGGGGGGGGCCCAGGCTGACTTCTTGCACCTGGGCCCATGAGCCCTTAGCTACGCCCCTGCTCATAACCATATGAGGGACTGTTTTTTTGAGGGACTTGTAGCATTTTTAATAGCACCATTTAATATACCATATAAACCCAAATTAATTATTGCAAGGTGTAACAAAAGAAAATGCAATTCTGATATTGTTTTGGGGTTTTGTTTTGGAGTTTACCATGCAGTATATGACACATGTTAACTTTAGTTTATGGGTCAGTAGGATTATGGCAATACATATTTATTTGTTTTGTTATGATTAAAAAAAAGTAAAAACTTTAAAAAATTGCTTTACATTGCAAAATTTTGAAACTAATAACTTTTTTTTCATTTTTAAATCCATGGACCTGTGTGAGGGCTGCTTTCTTCTAAGACAAGCTAATACAAGGCAACTAAAAAAAGGCAATGTTTTTATGGCATTAACCATGTGGGATAAATCACATTATATTTTAGTATATTGCGACAGGACTTTTATGCTCATGGCAATAACAATTATGTTTAATTTTTTATTATTTATTTTCTATATGATAAATGGGAATAAGGGGATTGAAATTTTTAATACATTTTTATCATTGAAAGCGATTTTCCCTTTTTTTTGTTTTACTGTTAGCCTTAACGCTTGTACAATATACTGCTCTCCTGAAACACCAGGGTGTAATGGCGGTAGTAACATGGTAGCTCTGGGGGCCTTTATCAGGCCTCTGGCTGCTATGACAACTAAATGGCTGATCGCAGAGGGTCCCCATCTGTGTGATGGCTTAGATGCTGCAGTAAAACTGAACTCATAACATAAGCTCAGATCATGAATACAACTCCAGAAATAACCTCGGTATATACACCGATCAACAATAACATTAAAACAACCGACAGGTAAAGTGGATAACATTGATACGTTTGTAACAATGGCACCTATCAGGTTGTGGGATATATTAAACAGCAAGTGAATAGTCATTTCTTGTAAGTGGAAGCAAATAATGGGCAACTCTACTTGGCCCTCCGGTCGCAATCAAATTAGGCATCTGTGGGTTGTGAGGAAATCATAAGTGAGATCCATGGAGGACCCACCCCACAATTTTCAGGGCCTAAAAGATTTTATGGCAACGTCTTGATGCTGTTTTGGTGTCTTCAGGAGACCTAAACAATATTTGGCAGTGAGTTTTATTCTTATGGTTGAGCTATGTATATAGAGCACTACAACCAAGCATTTGCTGTACATTTCCTACATTGTGCCTCCAAAATATAATAGCTCTTTACATTATGCCTCCTGAATATAATAGCTCTTTACATTGGATTAATAGCTCCAGATATAGGTATAGGTAGGTAACAGTTCCACACACTGTTTCCCTAAAGAAAAAGAAAAAGAAAAAAATAAAGAGATAAAAAATTAAAAAGCCCTCTCCCCACTCTCCACTAATGAGACTAAATGGAGTATAAGTATCTTCTGTGAGTTGGGACGAGATACCAAAAGTGCAGAGAAAAAGATCGTGTGAAATTGCAAAGCGATGTTAGACCCGGGAAATGAGTACCATGTTTTTTCACTTTTATGTCACCCTGGCTTAATTTCAAATTAATTTTTGTGGCTGAGATAACGCTTTCAATCCCTTCCTTGTGCCCCCTTTACAAAATAAAAGTGCCCACACTATTTCCTCTGCATAAATTTTACACACAATACACCCCAATTTTAAAAATGTCCACACGTGCCCCGATTATAAAAAAAAATAGCCATACTATGCTCCTAAAAAATAACCATACATTGTGCCTGAAATGAAAGATACAGTTAGGTCCATATATATTTGGACAATGACACAAATTTTGCTTTTTGTACCTATTTACTGAGGCATAGTTTATGGTATATTTGTATTCAGGGGCAGAGTATGGGTCATACTTTTATCCAGGAGGCACAGTGGGTGCATAGAGTTAAGTCCATAAACTGTATATTTGGGCACTGATAAAAATTTTGTTTTTTGTACTTGTTTACTGAAAGATATTCAAGTTATAGTTATATAATGGACATCTACATAAAGTCCAGAATTTCAGCTTTCATTTGAGGGTATCCACATTAAAATTAAATCATGGCCATTCAAGAATATTCAGCTTATTTACTTTAATAAACTCATGGGTTGATTTGACTTTATGCTTAGGATTGTTGTCCATCTGTATTATGAAACAATCACCAAACAATTTTGCTGCATTTGGCTGGATTTGAGCACACAGTGTGTCTCTGAATACTCTTCAGGATGTAGGCGTATCAATATCCAAATCTACCATAAAGAAAAGACTGCATGAAAGCAAATACAGAGGGTTCACTGTATGGTGCAAGCCACTCATTAGCCTCAAGAATAAAAAGGCTAATCTAAAAAAGCCAGCACAGTTCTGGAAGAACATTCTTTGGACAGATGAAACCAAGATCAAACTCTACTAGAATGATGGAAAGAAAAAAGTATGGCAAAGTCGTGGTACAGCTCATGATCCAAAACATACCACATCATCTGTAATACACGGCAGAAGCAGTGTGATCGCTTAGGCATGCATGGCTGCCAGTGGCACTGGGTCACTAGTGTTTATTGATGATGTGACACAGGACAGTAGCAGCACCGGATGAATTCTGAGGTATTCAGAGACATACTGTGTGCTCAAATTCAGCCAAATCCAGCCAAACTGATTGATCGTCATTTCACAATACAGGTGGACAATTACCCAAAACATAAAGCCAAAGCAACCCAGGAGTTTATTAAAGCAAAGACGTGGAATATTCTTGAATGGCCAAATCAGGCACCTGATCTCAACCCAATTGAGCCTGTATTTCACTTGTTAAAGACTAAACTTCAGACAGAAAGGCCCACCAACAAACAGCAACTGAAAACCACTGCAGTAAAAGGCCTGGCAGAGCATTAAAAAGGAGAAAACGCAGTGTCTGGTCATGTCCATGAGTTCAAGTGCAAGTTCATGTTTCGGAATCACTGGAGTAAACTATAAAATATAACTTTTAATAATACCATTAAAAAGGTAGATACATAATAAAGCTTTAACACTTGTATATACTATAATATAGAGATAAACAGTGGCAAAAATTTACACTGCCCCTATATATCCCTATACACTAACTACCTATCAGTGAGAATTGCAAGGACAACGTCCTGATAAGGACGACCCCGCCAGGAACCAAACTAAAAGACCCTAATACACCCTATTAGTGAATGTGTTTAAAGTGAAGAGGTGATAATAAACAAAGACCCGACATGTTTCTTTCTCAAGGTTAGTATGAGAATTCCTCAGGGGTTACATAAATAGTAATAAAGATCTTATTGACATATAGGTACAATCTCTTACTTTAAACAGACGAGCTGCACAAACATATGCAAAGCAAGGTTTTTCATATATTTTATAGATTGCAATTATTGCATCAGATAAAGGTCTGCCGGGATATGATTTATATTCCCATGCATATGCGTAGAGCCTTACAACCTAATAATCATCATATATATCAAACAGGTACATATTGGAGAAATGTCTCCTTATGGCAAATAGTAGCACACTCGTACCCTATTGTAATCCCAGTAGGGAAGGACTCTACTCACCAGTCTGTATATATGTATGTATATGGCAAGCTCGCTACTTACAATTACTTGGGTGGACGTTCAGATTCTATGCCCCCCATGTGTATATAAAGTTTTATTATAGTGGAGACAAGTTTCTGTCTACCACTGACATGATTGCATGTCCGAGTGTTCGGCGTCTCTCAAGAGACGCCGAACAAGAAACTTGTCTCCACTATAATAAAACTTTATAAAATTTTTGACAGTGCCCAAATATATATGGACTTAACTCTATGCATCCATTGTGCCTCCTGGATAAAATATGACCCATACTCTGCCCCTGAATACAAATATACCCTAAACTATGCTTTCTGATTTAAAAATAAATAGCCAAACTGTGTTTCTCAATAAGGGCATGTCCCCACTGCACGGGTTTTCGGCCATTTATTCCGTGTGGTTTGCGGTTTTGCAGACCGCCTTTAAAACTGGCTGAAAATGAGCACAATGGCGCTCTATGGAAAACCCGTGCAGCAGTCCCCACTGCACGGGTTTTCCGTCCGGAGGTTTTTGCGCCCGTGGTCCGGCCGCAAATCATTGAGCATGCAAAATCTTCCGTCCGGTTTCCGGACGGAATATGTGCATCTCGATGTGAAGGGGGAGGGCTTTTCTCCGCTCATTGCGGAGAAAAGCCACCCCCCCCCACGGCCGGGGGGACGGCTGCAAAACAGTGCAAATACAGGTCGGATAAACGACCGGTATTTGTCACTTGCCGTGTAAACAAGTATTGCTCTCACTGTACCTATTAATTACAAATATGCTCTGGTAGGCTCCAGTGCAATGATGCAGTAGGAATGAGAAGATCATTCCTAACCCTGTGTCACAAATAAGGCACTAGGCGTTGGTGGAGCCTATTTGCTAATAGAATATTTAAAATGGGTTTTCTAAACTAGAATGCCACGTAAAATTGACAAATCAGTCTGGGGCTCAGAAACTATACATAAATCAGTACTTTCAGAGGATGTTAATCTTCTATTATTTTCTGCAAATCTTGCTGCTTGGATGCTTTGTAGCGCTTCTTCCATAGGGCAGAGTTATAATCCATAACTACAGTTTAGTAGTGCCTACAGGGAGCCTCTGGTAGTCTGAGACTCACTTCCTGTCTTGCTATTGGTTGAGGCTGCTTCTCTTTCCCTCACCCATGTGGCTCTGTGTGAGGAAAATTGACTCAAAAATGACAAGTCGACCCCCCTCCAACTTCATAACTCAAGTCACTCAGGCTGCAGGGTAAAGCATAAACACAAAGCTGGCCCTAGAAAGCCAATAAGATAAGCATGCCTGTTACCAGGGCATAGCTTAGGCCCATCCTATTCTGATGGTGCCACTGGCTCAGTTCTGTCCCAATGCCCTGCTGAGGTATGGTCCATTTCGTGTTTCAGTCAAAAAATGGCATGGCCAGAGAGGGAGGAGTTTGTAGTCCATCCCAGTGGTGTGAGCTGGAGTACAGGGGGATGCGACATGGGCTGTTCCATTACTGTTATAAGCAGAATCCCAGGCTTGCACAGGGTTATTTTCAGGAGGGGGGTACCTAACATCAGCATTCCAGGAGCACCCACACAGAAGCCAGGCCACATTAATCCCCCCCATGTGGGCCCAGTACCAAGCCAACCTCAGGTAACTGGACACATCTTACTGCCTTTGTTTGTCACCATACTTATATTTGCACCTCTGACCAAAATCTGTATAATGTTATCCCTCTGTACATATTGTCTGTCTAGTGCGACCTCCAAGGCGAATTAAATCTATAAACTTTAATCTGAGCTAGTCTGTCTTGATAATTGACCTCACCTGCCTATTACTCGGTCTTTAAAATATAGCTACCCCAAGGCTGGTTCCTGGCCTAACGGACCGGTCTTATAACCAAATGAGGAGCTGGTGGCAGTTTATTTGGGCTGGCAGAGCTCCGTTTTACCAGCGTGGGTAAATAGATCTCTCGCAGCCATTCAGGGTTGTGGGCGAGTAGGGTGTCCTCTTGCACTCCCTGGGTCTTCCTGTGCCTGTGTGGACAGGGATTAACTGGGATACAGTATATGGCTGACCTTGTCACGATACACCCCAAGTCAGGCCGTCGACCCTCGAGTGGGGCGGGGGGGGGGGGGGGGGGGGGGGTTTCCTGACACTCTGCCTCTATAATTTGGCTTCTGTGTATAAGCACAAACCCATCACAGCCTCAGCAAAAAGTCAGTATATGGAGAACTGATTTCTATTACAAGTGCAGAGTGATTATAAGGCACAAATTAGTAAACTAACAGTGGGAAAAGGAAGATCATCATGTAATTTGGGCACATATTGAGGGGAATGAGCCTTAGTAAGGGGGTGTCTGGAGAGTTGCTTTGAGAACTGAATACTACAGTACCACAAATCGTGTGCTATGTGTTACATCAACCCCTATGCTTTTCTTATGACACTGGGAGAGCGACAGTGGAAATTTACAATTCATTGTCACCGTTCTGGCCTATTACTTCAATTGCTCCTTCCTACAAACCCATTACCATTCTGATAATATCTATATAATAGAGAATGACTGTCAACGTTATTCCCTAGTATACTGAATTACTATATCATGCTTCGTGCAATGCACATTTATCGTGTTAATTGCATTTGTATATAAATACATCTCAGGTGATATTACTTGTTAATTAAAAAGAGGAAATGAAACAAGAGCTGTAGAGGCTGAATAAATACTTTATAAAAATGTGCAAAAACATTAAAAACATACAGTCAGTAGTAGATCTATTCCTTAGAAACAATCTCAGTACTGAAGTAAACGGAGGGGACATCAGATCACAGAGCCCAAGTGTTATTACAAAGATGCGGTTAGAAGTCGTTAATAGCTTTATGTGTTGCATCACTCTTAAATGAAATGCAAATTAGGTTGCCTATACAGAATAAGCTTTTTTTGTCATTCGGGATTGGACCTAATTTTTTAGTATGTACTAGAGAGCTTAGAAAGTAATGTTGATCAAAATTTGTTTGACAATGAAATCCCAGAGGTAATTTGACCACTGATTACTTCATCAATAAAACAAAACAAGGTTTACAAGACTGTAATGAAAAAAAGTAAATGTGACCTCAGCTATCATCTATAATCCTATAATGCTACAATATGTCAGGTATGCTGCAGTACACCATAGAGAATCTATGAATTAAGATGAATAATTCTACCTCTAATTAATGCTGGTCTCCATATATGTGTACTGCCATAGAGTGTGCAAATCATCTTACCAAACAATGCTAATTAGAAGCCCAGATAATGTTGGCATTCCTTGGCTAAATTAAACGTTCATACACTTGCCCAAATAACAGTGCTATATAGTGCCACCACCACCACCAATGACTGCAAAAACGTCTTGTGAATACCACCACTCAGTGCTCAACTTCTAACATGCTGAGACCACATATTTACTGCTTGTTTATTTACTGCTTCATATATAAAGTAATCTATATAAAATAATCATATACCAGTGCTGTATAAAGTAATATTGCTATACAAATATAATAAAGACCTATAGATGCCAGGCCAGCTATTCAATAGGGGAAGCTAATATGTCATGAGGAATCACACACATCTCCAATCCCTAAACACTGCACTGTCTTAGAATTAATAAAATAATGTATGAGGAAGAGTATACAGTTCAGTGGCCCCCAAGTTATGGTTCTCCAGCTGTTCCAAGACTACAACCCTCTCATTCCTTGAGAGTCTGCCCATAGTACCATCCAGACAGACTGGCCCACAGGGGAACAAGGGAAAGACCTGGAATTGATTTTGAACTGCATAAACATCCTTGCAGAGAGAAAGTGGCAAAAAGCAAGAGGCAGAGTATAAGAGGCATGTATAATAGCTGTAGGGTATGCCCCTGGTATCAACTCCACTAGTGGGCCCGCAGAATGAAATTCCATTGATGGACCCTATGCACTGTAGTCCAACAGAGATACCATTCTCATAGTAAAGTGTAATTACCTGATAACTCATGTTCCTCTTTTAGTAGATATAAAGGTACATGTAAGCAGCCAACTGGTTTGATCTGTAATATCTAGGACAGCGCAAGGCTTTAAGATTTTTACTATCTCGTAAAATCCTCTCTGAGGCTAGCTCATACCTAGCTACAAGCTGGCCTCAGAAAACAGAGAGATAACTGTGTTGGTGCTTTCCCCATATATTTCTATGGAGTTCTAAATATACCGTATATAATTGAGTATAAGCCACGTTTTTCAGCACAAAAAATGTGCTGAAAAATCCCTCCTCGGCTTATACTCGAGTCACTGTCGGCACTCGGGCGCTGCGATGGCCCGTGTGCCGGCAGGGACACTTCAGGTATATGTGACTCCTTAGGGAGCGCATATAACTGAAGGCCGAGTCAGCCCACAGCGTCTGGTTGATGCGGTGGCCCGGGTGCTGTCGGTGATCTCTTCCCCTGTATGCGACTCCTCAGGGAGCGCATACAGGTGAAGATACCACTGCGGAGCAGAGAGCGAGCGATCCCTGCGTGCGTGGCCTGATGACATCACGCGTTCTGTGCCGGCAAGAAGACAAAGCGGCAGGGAGACGGAGTGGAGGGGAGGCGGAGCCGCGGGGGATTGAGGTAAGTACTTGCATTTCTTTTTGCCTATGCCTGCCTTGAGGGACAATTACCTGCCTATGCCTGCCTATACCTGCCTTGGGGGACAATTACTTGCCTGTGCCTGCCTATACCTGCCTTGGGGGACAATTAGCTGCCTATGCCTGCCTATACCTGCCTTGGGGGACAATTACCTGCCTGTGCCTGCCTATACCTGCCTTGAGGGACAATTACCTGCCTATGCCTGCCTTGGGGGACAATTACCTGCCTATGCTTACCTATACCTGCCTTGGGGGGGACAATTACCTGCCTATACCTGCCTTGAGGGACAATTACCTGCCTATGCCTGCTTTTGGGGGGGGGGTGACAATTACCCGCCTATGCCTGCTTTGGTTGGGACAAGTAGCTGCCTATGCCGGGCATGGGGGGACAATTACCTGCCTATACCTGCCTTGTGGGGACAATTACCTGCCTATGCCTGCCTTGGGGGGACAATTACCGGCCTATATCTGCCTTGGGGGGACAATTACCTGCCTATATTTGCCTTGGGGGGACAATTACCTGCCTATGCCTGGCTTGGGGGGATAATTACCTGCCTATGCCTGGCTCGGGGGGATAATTACCTGCCTATGCCTGGTTTGGGGGTATAATTATCTGCCTATGCCTGCCTTGGGGGGACAATTACCTGCCTATAAATGCCTATAACTGCATATTGGGGACAATTACCTGCGTATAAATGCCTAAAACTGCATATTGGGAACAGGTACCTGCCTATAATAGCCTATACCTGCTATCGGGGACGTATACTTGCCTATATCTGCCTATGGGGGACATTAAACTGCCTATACCTGCCTATAGGGGATATATACCTGCCTATGTAATTTTATTGCTATCTATTATTATTTTTGAAACTTACCAGTAGCCGCTGCATTTCTCACCCTAGGCTTATACGCGAGTCAATAAGTTTTCCCAGCTTTTTGAGGCAAAAGTAGGTGCCTCGGCTTATATTGGGGTCAGTTTATACTCGGGTATATACGGTACCTGAAAACAAAAGTATGGTAGATTAATGGTTTATGTAAAGTGTATACATAGACCCTATGTGGCTACTCTGTGTGCAACTAGATGGCGCCTCAATAATAGCACATGTGATGCTGCATGCAAATTGTGAGTGCCAGTGGTGGGTTCTCATGTCTGTATAAAAAGGGTGGTTCTCCAGACTGATAGGGATTGTATAGCATGTGAGGAAGTAAGGAGATGAGTAAGCCTTCCTAGCCTGCTGAGCCACTACTGTTATAGTGATACCTACCAGTGATCAGATTGAAATGTTATGGCTAAACAGAAGACTACTAAAAGAGAGCTGACTGGGCATGGGG
The DNA here is from genome assembly GCA_025379985.1 of Phyllomedusa bahiana. Lineage (NCBI taxonomy): Eukaryota > Metazoa > Chordata > Amphibia > Anura > Hylidae > Phyllomedusa > Phyllomedusa bahiana. Next base: position 72,353 of record JAODAL010018774.1, read on the forward strand.
AGTGTGAGCTGCACAATTCCCAATAGTGACTATGATGGGGCAGTAAGAAAGACAGCTGAGGACATAAAACTCCTGCTCCAGGAGTAGAACATTAGTGATATTTTAGTAAATACATTTAGTGCTATTTAATGTTATGCCTTGGACAAGGACCTGTGAGTGCAACAGACTAAATGTATTGTGCCTCTGATGCAAAGGACAGCCTGTAGTTAAAGGGGTTTTCACACCATGCTGTTTCACAGAGCCACAGCCAGCTTTAGACTTACATTTCCTTCTTAGGATAATGGTGGTTCTACAGTAGTGATTGACATATCAGCTCTGATATACCTAGCTACTCCAAATGGGATTATCTTCTGTTAAACCAATAGGGCCCATTCTGTCAGACCATAGGCCCACCAGTCGGTTTTTTGGTTCACTAGTGAGCCTGCTCCAATTTGTTTGTGTTCACATAATGGTTCCCCAAAAGAAGTGGATAGCGGAACCAAAGTACTTTATCGTGCATATTTAGACGCATTGAAGTTTCCTGCTTTGTAATAATGAATAATGGTTCCAGATTAAAACTTCCTGAAATAAGGAAAGGCATTAAAAATTGACAGTAACAACAGTTTCAACAAACTTTTCATAAATTAATAATACAAATGAATAAAAAAAAGTTTGTAACATAACATAAGCTAAAAATGCCTTGTTTATAATATAGGCTTGGCTCATCTCTGCATTAGGCGTTCCATTCTGCGGTTCCATCGCACAGGTGGCACTGGATCTGTTGAGTTATGGACACCAAAGGCATCCAGCAGCAGTCCCCATTGACTAAAATGAAGTCTGTTGGGTTCCCAGGATGGTGTCTTTCATACGAACAGAGAAATAGCACTCTATGGTGCCCTTTTTTTTCTATAATTTAGAATGGAATTTGTGACAGAGTTTCAGCATAATCCTCCATCGCAGATGTGAACCTGACCTTTTCACCCCTCCCCCTTTGTAGCTCATCATTCACTCAGTAAAAACATTTTAAAATCCATCTTGGATCAGCTCACTGAAGTGTCAGGTTAAAGCTACCCATAGAGGTCTATAGAGAGGATAGAAGCAAGTGAGACAGAGACAGAGAGACCCATAGAGATATTGATGTAAAAGGAGAAGATAGAAGCACTTCCTTGGGTTGTATGTTAAAGAATATTTTTAGAATATTAAATAACAATGATGCGCTCACCTTGTAGTGTTGTGTAATGCAGGCACAGCTCTCCAAAGGCTTCGAGTCAAAGTTTTGATCAGTGCCTCCGTCACATGGGTCACACTCAGGCTTGGACTGGCCCACAGGGGAATAGGTGAAACCCCTGGTGGGCCCCTGAGCATGGTAGCCCTAAATTTGTTTTTTAACTGCATATACATCCTTGGAAGAAAAGCAGAGAAAGAGAGGCAAAAAGCAAGAGGCAGAGTAAAGGAGGCTTGTACAGTCATTTACAGTAGCTGTAGGGTGGACCCTA
>JAODAL010018775.1:0-73825 GCA_025379985.1 Phyllomedusa bahiana
CATGCCTGCTGGGAGGGGAGACACGCCTGCTGGGAGGGGAGACACGCCTGCTGGGAGGGGAGACACACCTGCTGGGAGGGGAGACACGCCTGCTCAGAGGAGAGACATGCCTGCTGAGAGGATAGACACGCCTGCTTGGAGGGGAGACACGCCTGCTGAGAGGAGAGACACGCCTGCTGAGAGGAGAGACCTGCCTGCTGAGAGGAGAGACACGCCTGCTGAGAGGAGAGACCCGCCTGCTGGGAGGGGAGACACACCTGCTGGGAGGGGAGACACACCTGCTCAGAGGAGAGACACGCCCCTGGATTTCAAACTCAATCTGAGAAAATTATCAGAACAGCACGAGCAGCTCAAACGATAAATCCCCTTTAATTTGTAATTTTATATACAGTATATATATGGCAAAGTCACCAGACACAAAATGGGCTACTTTAGTCATGTGGTGAGAGTGAATTCACTATAGAAGGATATGCTGCTTGAGGTTGTTCATGGCATAAAGAAACAGGAAGACCAAAGGTCCATTGGCTGGATACCAACACAAATGACACTGAAATGATCAAGAAAGCAGATATGGAAAATAAGGAACATTTTGAGACATTGGGCCAAATTTATCAATAGTTTCTAACTCCTGGACAATTTTTAGCTAGTCTAGACAGTCTTACAATGCACCATAATTATAATGGCACATGTTTAGGCTGCCTTGGCCTTATGTATGAAAACTGTCTAGCAGTAAGACTGTCTGAATTGCCCATAGCAACCAATCAGAGCTCATAGAAACCAATCAAAGGTATGTGATAGTCCTATGTCTATGTTCAAATCACAGAATGAAAAGAAAGTCACAGCATCACAACTGTGGCAAAGAGTTATCTTCTTCACAAATAATAAATTTTTACACTAAATAGAAAACGACCGTTAATGTATCCATGTTACAATGAGAGCCATGTAGCTGGAGATACACCCAGACATATACACATCAACAGTAAATTTGCGAAAAAAATGAGAATGATTAAAGATTTTTTTGCATGCGTTGCTTTTGTAACTACCATACGCATCTTATGAACTACAATATGTATTTCCTACCGAGGTCAATGTGAAATGTTTTCTTACAGTTTTCAATGAGGACTTCAAGGTGGAACCTACATGGAATCTGACTAGAAGTCCTAGACGTGTGAACATACCCTTATTATAGAACAAAAATTGAGAAATGCACCCAAAAATAAAATCTCTAAGTATCCCAGGAGATCAACCATCCCCCTCATCCTCCATATGATCTTATGCCTGGTTATAAGACAAGTGGCTGCAGTAGGAGCCTCCCCCCTCTTTTTCTATAGTAGAACAAAAAGGAAAGTTAAAGCCCACCCTTTAGCCATTCTACTGCTGAAAATTAACCATATCATCAGAAGATTAAAGGGGTTGTCTCACTACAAGGATTGCTGCTTTTTATGTTAAAAATCTTGCAAAAATAAGTCACTTTGCAATATGTGTCCATTAACAGTGTCCTAACTATTCCTAGATATCTCCTCTTGTATGGGCTGCATCAGCTCCTCAGGTCACTATAGCTACAGACCTGTTCAACCAGGCTGCCAGGGCTGGTTGCTATAGCTACAGACCTGGCTTAGACTGCAGCCTAGTAGAAGCCAGTAAACACGCCCCTGAATTCAAAATAAGACCAAGAAAACAGGACTGAGGTGAGTGGAATTAATGTAGTGAGACAACCTCTTAAACCTTTGTGTTATCTTTCAGTCTGCAGTGTGTATTTTCCTGAAAGAGTCTTGTAAAAATCCTGCAAACAATGAAGGCAGGATTGTCTCCGCCGCCATCCAATTCTAGGGTTATTGTTCTTATAATAATTGATAAGTGAGAGAAAAAATAGCTTCCCCAGATCCTTGTTCCATTCATGTTTCATGAAATCACTCAAAAAAAAAGTTTTAAACACAGATCCATTGATAACTGGGTGTATCCTGTCTAAAGTTCAAAGGCGCAGAGCTATCTATAAAGCTTCCACACCCTTCAGTAATCCCAGCATGACAAGCAAAGAACAGCCGCCAGGTGTGGAGGCCGAGCTGCCGCCCCAGCTGGTCAATAACCTAAGATATAAACTCCAAACATCAAAGACAAGCTGCAAAATTCAAAATTTAAGGAAAAAATCACACAAAAGTTATCTGAAATATCATAGAATCAATATAAAAAATATTGATTCTACTAAAATATCATAGAAACAGAAAATTTTTAGGTGCCATAAAGCATACATGCCAACTCTCCCGCTTTTGGCAGGGGGGTCCCACTATTTGAGGTCCCCCCCGCCCTCCCGGCAGAGTTGGCAAGCCTCCCGTCGCCAGCAGGCGGCGGGGGCTCTTTAAAGGGCCGCGGCGACTGTGTAGCGCGGGTGCGCCACTCGGGCGCCGCCTGGCCGCTCCTACAGGTGGGTGAAGCGCCAACTCCGGCCGCTTCACCCGCCCGGAGTCTCGCTGTGCAGGGAGGAGGCAGGAGGGATCGTTCCCTCCTCCCTTCTCCCCCTGTATGTACAGTGCCGGTGTGCGCCGTACATACAGGTCAGCGTCGCAGGGGAAGTGACGCGCGGCTGCACTCACTTCCCCTGCGACGCTGAGACTACTCAGTCGGCCGGGAGATGTCCGGAGCTGCAGGAGCCTGGTGAGGTAAGTGGATTTTATTATTTTATTTTTATTAGTTATAGGGGGGTACTACCTGGCTATCAATGGGGGCAACTACCTGGCTATCAATGGGGGCAACTACCTGGCTACTAAAGGGGGCATCTACCTGGCTATCAATGGGGGCAACTACCTGGCTATCAATGGGGGCAACTACCTGGCTATCAAAGGGGGCAACTACCTGGCTATCAATGGGGGCAACTACCTGGCTATCAATGGGGGCAACTACCTGGCTATCAAAGGGGGCATCTACCTGGCTATCAATGGGGGCAACTACCTGGCTATCAATGGGGGCAACTACCTGGCTATCAAAGGGGGCAACTACCTGGCTATCAATGGGGGCAACTACCTGGCTATCAAGGTGGGCAACTACCTGGCTATCAAAGGGGGCAACTACCTGGCTGTCAAAGGGGGCATCTACCTGGCTAACAAAGGGGGCAACTATCTGACTACAAAGGGGGCATCTACCTGGCTAACAAAGGGGGCAACTATCTGACTACAAGGGGGGCAACTACCTGGCTACTAAAGGGGGCAACTACCTGGCTTCTAAAGGGGGCAACTACCTGGCTACTAAAGGGGGCATCTACCTGGCTAACAAAGGGGGCATCTACCTGACTACAAGGGGGCATCTACTTGGCTACAAGGGGGCATCTACCTGCCTGTAAGGGGCACTACCTGGTTATGGGGGCTACTACCTGGCTATAAGGGCATCTACCTGGCTTTCTTCCAAAGCCATTATGCAGTTAGGCGGAGTGGGTGTGGCTTTTTGAAGGGGCGTGGTACATCAAAAAGATGGGCGTGTCCATGCAAAAAAAAATTCCGCGGCGCGCGTAGCCCTTTTCAATCTCCTGCTTTTCCATTTTCAAAAGTTGCCAATTATGCCATAAAGTCAATTTGTGAGGTTCCTATTTTACCCCAATCTCCATCTGATACCCAGACATGAAGCTTCATCTTCTCCATCTTGATCCTTCTCAGCAATCTATATTCAATACAGTAATAGAAAACCTTTCTGCATTCTCTTTTTATGGAATGTTAATTTGGCGGCTAAAACAGAAATTGTGCATTAAACATTGTGCAATTCAGAAGCGATGAAGTGTAACTTCAGTCTGTACAAACAACAGACGGCAATGCAGCAAAGTTCCTAGAGAAGAAACATGGGCTGTGGGAGCGACAACTAGGATCAACTACAGCACAACAGATACAACAAAGGGCGACAGGTATGAAACCTGTAGAGGTCGACATCTATGAAACCTGATGACACTTTAGAGAAGTATAGAAGATGCCAGTATGTATTAAAGTGCTGCCAGCACTTTATAAGTGTCTCTCTGTATGGCAAAATATGTCTCAGCCACTTTGAAATTGTTATGGATTTGTACAACAATTATGCCCCAAACTTTGCTGCATTTGTACGCTTCGTGTGTGATGAAGCCAAAGGACGTCCACTGCTTTGTCTTTCTGTGACTCTTCCAGTCTCTCTGCATCTCTGCTACAACCTGCTGATGACACTCTGTGACACTCTAAGCTCAGTGGCCACTTCCGTCTGAGAGCATTTTGCTTGAAGCCTGGCAATGGCGAACTAGGGTTGATCAATTGTAACGTGTTGTCTTGGTCTCATGACGTCATAATGTGATTAGCAGGATAAGGAGGAAGGTTTAAATCTCAATTCAAATTGTTCCGCTAATATTATTGGGCAATTCAGGGATGGAATGCCTGTTGGGAATTTTGCCATTAAACTTCTTGTTAGAGATCAGCAAGTTGTGCAAAAAGTACTGAGACATTGAACAGTTGGAAATGTGCATCTAAAGGGAAGACATCGGCTCATTTAGTCCATTCAAGTAAAATTTCTAGAAAGAGATTGTATGTTCATCCTGAAATTCCATCAAAAGCCAAATATCCCTAAATTTCTGTGAATAGTAATAATATATACATATATATATTCTTTTTATTAGAGCAAGAGAAAGAGGGGGAGGGGAAGAGAGACTTAAAGGGGTTTTGCCACGATGTAATGTTGATGTGGGATCCTCCAAAATGGGTATTTAATCACTTTTCTAAATATATGTGATTACAAAAAGTGAAGCCTGTGAGAGCTACAGCATTGTTCAGTCCCCCTTAGTTTCCTGAAAGTTTACATTAGACACTAACAGGAGCTGATCTGGCCGCGCTTGCGTATTTGCACTTCTTATCTGATGACAGGGAACATGAAGGAACTTGCAAGGGGCTGGGGAGAAAGTGCAGTGTTGGAGGCTGTCTGCTGTATTGAGAATCCACTTCTTGTAATGTAATTATTTGAGTAAACATTGCAGACGCTCCCTTCTTCCTCGCTCTCTGCTCATCCACCTCACTCTCCCCCGTGACTCAGCATGAGCAGATAAGAGGTAAGTAACTCACTTCATGGCAAAACCCCTTTAACTGATTAAGTTCTTTAGCTCTGGCTTTCACAGTGACCACTTAAAGGGTTGTTACAGTCATGCACTTTGTTGGCATATCAATAGGATATGCTATCAGTGATAGATGTGGTTGCTGCACCTATCTTGGTCTCAATACAGAATGTAGATATGGTCACGCTTGCGCACATCTTTTCATTCTGTTCTATGGGAGTTCCAAGTGCAGGTGAACGGGGTGTTTGGCTGTAGTCAGAACTCCTATAGAGCAGAATGGAGAGTTGTGTGCAAGCAGGACCAGCTCTCCATTCAGAACCGAAACTTTCGGGCCCATTCCTGAGCTAGCTGCCAGTCTCAGTGGTGGGACCTGCATCTATCAGAGTTTGATGGCATATTATATCAATAAGCTATCAAAGTGCAAGACTGGAAGACTAGTGTAAGGCTCTGTTCACACGGCGGGTTTGGCCGCGGGTTCGGCAGCGGCTTTAGCCGCGGTTCCCGCGGCCAAACCTCGTCCTTGCCTCGCCGCAAACTCGCGTCTCCCGTCGCGGGTTTGCAGCGTGGGCACTGGGCGTGGTCTCGGCGCGGGTGGGGCGTGGCTTGGGGTGCGGCTTGCGGAGATGGTTTGCCCCCTTGCAAATTAATAGGCAGGGGGCAAACCGCGCCGCGAGCCAGCCGCGCACCACCCGCGGCGACACCCGCAGCGACGCCCGTGGCAACACCGCGCGGCCACCGCGTTGAGAACTCCCTGTCCCTGTCACGGCCAAACCCGCGGCGTGTGAATATTAATGCGGTTTCCAATAGGAAACTATATTAATAAACTAGGCGCGATTTGACCGCGGCTTTGGCCTCGGAAACTGCGTCGGAACCCTCGGCCATGACCGCGGCCAAATCCGTCGTGCGAACAGGGCCTAAGGGAACGTTCACAAGGTGTATTTTGGCTCTGAAATATGTGCTGATATACGTCCAAGACAATGTTCAAGTGCACTTCTCATAGACTGTAATGTAAAACACGTGCCGTCATTCAGAGGAAGATTATTTTACTCTTGTATTTCTGTGCATGTCAATTCTTTCTGACGTATACAGACTGATATGCTGTGATTGCAATAGAGTCATTTCAAAAGCGTAACAAATTCCTTTTGCAGCCCACTCCTCCTAAGGCTGAGTTCACACAGTGTCATTTTCATGTGTATTGCAATGCATACAGTAGACCACGCTGGAATACACATGAACACTATAATCATCACAGTTGATATAACTGATTCATGCTGTCTATGGTTACATGATCATTTCAATGGCGGCCACTGAAGGGGGAATGGACGGCCGTCTGCAGTGAACAGAGCTGATTGCTGCAGGTTTCTGTAGCCCGATTGGCTTCTGTATAAAAGGAGTTGTCATGTTGAGACAACCCCGCTAATTGCAGATTAGATAATTAAATCCTAGCACAACAGATGGCAATCCAATCTAATATTGACTTTGAAGCAGATTGCGCACTGCTGGGATCTGTTACTCATTTTTCCCTATTAGTCCTCAGTGATAACACCTCCTACAGGTGCAGAGAAGCAGAATTTACAATGTAAAAGCATAGTATGTGTCCTATATGGCTGTAGGATGGAGATAGCCCAGCCTGACTATAATTAACCTCTGCAACCTGAAAGTCATAGTGATATACTGGAGCCAGAGATTACAATAGAAAGAACAGGAATCATCAGAACAATGATCTCAGGATGTAAGAAATTAAACATTATCAGACATTTTCAGTAACACTTAAAGGGGTTTTCCTCACCTAACAGGCTGTGTTTAAAAAAACAAGTGCCTCCTCTGTGATGTCATCGCTCCACCTCCCATGCACACTCCTGAGGCTGATATTCAGTCTCTGTAGTTGAGCAAACATGTTTGGCTAAACCACAGAGGATAACTGTATTGTACACAAGCTATACGGTTTTTGTTTTCTCCCTCTTATCTGCTCAGGAGTAAAGATAAGCTCCAAGCAGGCAGCTTTCAGGGGGGGGGGGCCGGGCTGAGCAGGAAACTGACTGCATGTTTACTCAGATAATTACATTACAACCAGCGGATTCTCTATACAGCAGACAAAGGCTCTGACACAGAAACAAAGCTAGTGCAGATGCCCAGTAACACTGCTTTTTTCTCCCCCTCCCTTCAAAGCTCGTTCCTGTGTCCTGCCATCAGATAAGAAGTGCAAACAACGCAAGCGCGGCCAGCTCAGCCTCTGGTCATAGCTAATGTAAACAGTCAGGAACTAAGGGCATCTAAGTCAGACTGCAGCTCTCAGAGGCTTCACTTTATTTAATGACATATATTTATAAAAGGGATTAAAGACCCATTTTGGAGGATCCCACGTTAGATTGTGGCAGAACCCCTTTAAAAATCCATAGCGAACCCAGACTCCGAAATCCATGGATCAATGAGAATTTTATGTATCAAATTATCAAAAATATTGCACCTAGTGCTGATAATAAATACCTGAATTTAACTGATGGTGAGAAATATTGAAATTCTTCACGAATTAACACAACTGCTTGCTGTCTCTTGACAGAGGGTCGTGCAATGCCCCAGTTGGCAGAGATGTAGAGATGCAGCTAAATGTTGGGAGTGGCCACCAGGAGAGTTGGCAAGTCTCCAGGGCACTATGTGCAGTGCTCTCTCTCTCTCTTTCTCTCTATCTATCCCTCATTCTTTCTCTGTCACTCCATATAAGACCGGGTGTTTCATTGAATGTGAGCTATGTGAGATTTTCCTAGACAAAGGTCTCTGACGTTTGGGACATGCTCTATGAATAACATTTTGTATATTTACTAACTTCAGACAGATTTTGTTGTGATTGATATTAATGGAGGAATAAAGTTTTTTTTATGGCATCGAGAAAATCTGTGTGTGCCATTGGTTATATGGACTCTCCATGTAACACAGACATACACAAAGAAATCTGCACATAAAAATCTCCAGAACTCTCACACACGTTTCCCCTACAACTATAGTTGGTTCATCAGGGAGACAAAAAAACATTAATTGACAACGTATTTGATATATTGAAATAGCAGAGTCTAGATGAGTCACTAAATCACCCTGTGTAAATCAAACAAGGGGAACAGAATCCCCAAGATGTTAGATTAGATAATGGGAGTTCTCATATATTTGGACCCAACATAGTAAAGACGCCACAGAGTGTTATCCACCCTTGTAGAATACACAAGCCATATATGCAAAGCCTCGAAATAGATAACTGTGAGTATTTTTCTCTCCAAAGCTTAAAGGGGTTTTACCACGATGTAATGTTGACGTGAGATCCTCCAAAATGGGTATTTAATCACTTTTCAAAATATATGTGATTACAAAAAGTAAAGCCTCTGAGATCTACAGCATTGCTCAGTCCCCCTTAGTTTCCTGACAGTTTACATTAGACATGACCAGGACACTGACAGGATCTGATCTGGCCACATTTGCGTGTTTGCACTTCTTATCTGATGACAGGGAACATGAAGGAGCCTGCAAAGTGCTGGGGAGAAAAATGCAGTGTATGAGGCTGTCTTCTCTATAGAGAATCCACTGGTTGTAATGTAATTATTTGAGTAAACTTTGCAGACGCTTCCTGCTTCCTCTGCTCACCCTCCCTCTCCCCCGTGACTTAGCATGCTTTGTTTATCTTCTCTCCTGAGCAGATAAGAGGTAAGGAACTCACTTCATGGCAAAACCCCTTTAAAGGTGTTTTGCCACAAAGTAAAACTGATGTGGGAAGCTTGCAAATTACATAATAATAAAAATGAACCATTTAGTTTTATTTGCTCCCTTAGTGACCCATAGTGTACAGCTCGTCTCCAGGGGATATGACCAGTGACGAGAGCTCCTCAGTCCTGGCTGCACATGCTCAGACATCACCTCTCTGTCACGCCGCTCGGAGGAGAGGATGGTGGATCCACTGGTCACTGCGGGGAGTTGCGCCCGCCGCAAAGTGGGAAGGACTTTGCTGCAGGGAAACCCCCAGGTCGCTACCCCCGACATAGACCCTGGTGGTGACAGCCGAAGTGGTAGGCACGGAACAAGCCAGAACGCAGAGAGGCAGCACAGGAGGATGGGCAGGCACGGCTGGAACGATGTCAGCAGATGAAGGTCAGGCAGGTAGCAAAACGGATGCAGACAATAACAGAGGAGGTTAGTGAGACGTACATATGAACCAAACTCTAGGAAAGGACACCAACAACTGGGCGCAGAGAGCAGGAAACGGCATCCTTAAAAAGCTCCTGCAAGAATTGAATGGGAGGAGCACAATTACCTGCGCGCAGGTCCTTTAAATCCAAGGAACCGACGTGCGCGCGACCCTAGTGTGGAGGAAGATGCAGAGGAGCGTACCTGCTGAGGAGGAAGCAGGACGGGAGCAGGTGAGCAAACAGTAGCCCTGGGCACAACGTAGGGATGACCAGCAGGTGGGTAATGGGCGTGCCTGCGATTTGGGAGTCGCACCGCAGCACCAGCCGTTACACTCTCCTCTCAGGTGGCAACTGTCAATCTACTCCCTGCCTAGTAATCACATACACTTATTGCTGATCGAGGGCTGAATCCCAGGTTCTGACACTGTACTCCTAAGTAATTAGTCAAACAGTGCAAATAAATAAAAAGAGCAAGAAAAATTCAATCAGGTATGTGCATTGAGGAAAAAAAATCCACATTTATGGTTCCTGCAAAACCCATATAATGGAAGGGAGAAGTGCTAACCACTCAGCTACAATGTAGCTACTCATAACTCTTTACATAAGCAGATCTTTTTTTGACTAGAGTGAGCCCAGTGTGGGGGAAAGCATGGTGGCTCACTTGATATGCAGTTAAAACAAATCATACACACCCACTTTTGAGCACACTGGGATCTGAAGCTAAATAAACCAGCAATGAAATGTCTTAGTGGTAAAACCCCTTTAAACCATGATTTTAGGCAGATAGAATAAATGATAAGACATAGTTCCACCGAGCATAGTCCAATAGTCAGATATGAAGATACCCCGGTTGTATGTCAGATTGTAGTCTCTATGCTCTGTTTAGGCAGGAGCGTACTCACCAAGTCTTCATATATCCAAATGGTCCTGCACATATACTCACAGTACAGGTATAAGAACCATATGACAACCTTGGTCCGACCCTCTTGCCACGTAGATGGACAAAACCAATATTTGCCAAACTTATCTTGCAAGTAAAAAGCCCTCTCCCTGCTCCAGAAAAGTAAAAAAGTTTAGATTTTTTAGAATATCGTAACGTAAAAACATGATTTATTTTAAGTGTCAAATAGGATTCATGGGTGCAAAGGAGGCCTGTAGATAAAGAAATGAGCTCTGAAAAACTGGGGGTGTGGTCTGTAAAAAGAGGCGGAAAATTTAGCAACAGCCCCGGTTGATAAAAGCTCTATCAATGCCCCTGAAGGGATGTCTATTGACACTGCTCCATTTCTAGAGCAGTCTCTTGAGTATGGCAGGGATCATGTTGTGAGCAAGTGCATTCTGTAACTTGCATAATTTCCTGACGTTTTTACTTACGGATTTTTAATAAAGAGGATTTGAACTTTTACGTTGGTGCCTGACATATACAGAATGGTGTTGATTGGAAGGGACGGGGCCGGGCCGATGGGTAGGCGAAGGTAGGCGACCGTCTAGGGCACCACTTCCTCCAAGGCAGAAAAGGGGGCGCAAGGAGGCATAGAATGGGTTGAATTTTCTATTTGGGGGGCGTTTTATGCCTTATTTGCTTAGGGCACCAAAATACCTTGTCCCAGCCCTGGGAAGGGATCAGAGGAAGCCTTCACTACCAGCAGTTTAACCCTTTGATTACTGCACCAAGGTAAATTGATGATTGTGGAAGCACCAAGCACACTAGCATCAGCCCTGGGGACCTAGATTGGACCCAAAAGCTGTCTGTGCAGTAAGCCTGCTGGACCCTGTGGCCCTCATTTACTATTGTGGTTGTGCCAGAAAAGTGTCTTATAATGTGTTAAAAGTGGCGTATATTCGGTGCAACCTGTCACAGACACATTACTATGGGCTATAGACACATTTTTCACACTCCCTTAAACGTTTGCATGTCTTAGTGTAAAGAGGGCGTGGTTTCACTTTATTATTATTTTTTTTTTTTTTTTTTTTTGAGCGCCGTTGGTTCCAGGGTGCTGTACATTCAGGTTACATACATAACATGGGTCAAACAAGTACAAAGGTGACAAATTAATAACTAACAACTGGTACAGAAGGAGAGAGGTCCCTGCTCGTGAGGGCTTACACTCTAAAAGGAAGATGGGAAGAGACAGAAGGTGAGGGGCAGACATGGTTGTGGATAGTGGGATAGTGTAGTGACAGCAGGGTTATTGCAGGTTATAGGCTCCTGAAGAGATGGGTTTTCAGGCTGCTTTTGAGGCTGGTGAGAGTGGGGGAGAGTCTGATGTGTTGGGGCAGTGAGTTCCAGAGTGTGGGGGAAGCACGGGAGAAGTCTTGGAGACGGTTATGTGAGGAGTTGACACCTGGAGAGCAGAGAAGAAGGTCCTGTGAGGAGCGGAGATTGCGTGAGGGGAGATATCTGGAGATTAAGGCAGAGATGTATGGAGGGGAGAGGTTATGGAGAGCTTTGTAGGTCAAGGTTAGCTGAGAAGTGGGCATGGCTATGGTGCGACACACTGCAACAAAATCTGACGAAAAATGTGCCAAACGTCTGGCGCAAAAAGTAGGCCAAATAAAAGATGACCTAAAAAGCCAGACAGGTCTAAAGCTGCAGCAAATGCATCAAACAGCGCGAGTCATTGTAATAAATCTGTCTAAGTTTACGCTGTTTTTAAGACAGCGGGAGTAAATGAGGGTCAATGTGTTACCATAAGAGTAGCCTGTATCATAGTGACTCAGAGGATAACGCATGAACGTACAGGAGTATGGGATTACATTGTAAGTGTAAAAGAAAGTTATAAAATAGCAATCTCTAAGGGAAGTTTCACACGGAGCGTTTTTAACATGTTTTTTGGTGCGCACCGAAAAACACGTCAAAACGCACCAAAATCCGCTAAGTATAAAAGCAGCCTAAATGGGATTTTAAAAAGTTAATAAAATTCAAAAAGTCTGTGAAAAAATTAAATAAAAAATAAAATAGAATTAAACTTAATATGTAGATTAAATAAAAATACCTTCATTTATTAGGAAACTAACCAACTAATATAACCCGAAGAATTTATTGAACAGGTTATTTAGCGTGAAAAGCCAATCGTTTAAAAAAAAAAACAAACAAAAAAAAAAAAACAATGCCATTTTTTTTTTTTTAAATTCATAACGCACAAAACTTTACATTTAAGGATATCCTCAAATTATCCTGAAAAACAATACAATTTCTCCTGCATTAGACAAGGCCTCATGCAGTTGCATCACTGAAAAAAAAAATGTAAAAAATTATGACTAAAAGGCAGAGAGGCAAAAATGGAAAAATGTAGCTGGACATGAAAGTCCTTTCAGGTCTGGTCATTTAGGGTTAAAATTTATGAAAGGATTTCACTTGATTTGTGATAAAGCCTCTGAAGCCACCTTGTGGCTGAAGTAAAGAATTGCAGTAGTACGGAAAATATTGTTACATTGTTTATCTTTTTTTGGCTTTTGTCGTTCATCATTTGTTTAACACTTTAAGGCAGCAACGTCTTTTGGCATCACTGTTGACCGAGAACGCTTACCGCCCGCCCTCAAAAGATAGTGGGAGGACATTAAAGGTATAAAAGCTAGTTATTGTGGTGAGAAAACTGCTTCACAGGGGTTTTGTCATGGTGCAAAATCTCTTATAAGGGCAGCTCGTAGCTCTCTATGAGCCAACCTCAGAGAATGGGGAGATAGTTGCGCCTGCACAGCTCTCCACCTTTCATGTCTATGGAAGCACTGAATATAGTGTAGCCGAGCAAGCTTGTTTATCTATAGTCATAACTCCCATAGAAATGAACAGAGAGAACTGTGCAAGCGAGGCCATCTCCCCATTCTCTGAGGTCGGCTGGTATGAACGATTTCCTGGCATCAGAAGGAATTTTGCCACATGGCAAAAGCTCTTTAAACCCATAAAACCAATTAAAGCCCTAAAATTAGGGTAAAGTTTTGGATCAGGCTGATTTTTAGCAAAATTTGATTTCGACCTACCAAAATCAAATTGTTTACATTTGGAGCAAACACTCGAGTGAGTAAATGTTCATGGTTTGATCCCAGAGCTTGCATTTTAGGGTATGTTGACACGGTGTATTGCGGCGCGCATTTCACCACGTATTTTGGCATGTATTGCGCTTTATATACGGCGAAATGCGCGCCGTACTAACGGTAATCCATAGCTCTCATAGAGAACTATGGATTATGCGTCTTCCCCCCACGCGTACAAGATGATTGTATTGTACGCACGGGGTGAGAATTGACATATCAATTGTTCGCGGCGATTCCGCGCTGCTAACAATACATGTCAATGGGGCCGGTGCCCGGCCAGTCCCCCCATGCTTTGGGAATGCGCGCTGATCAGCACAACTCCCGAAACACATGGCGTATTGCGGTGCGTCCTGTATGCACCGCAATACACCGTGTTAACATGAACTTAGCGTCTCTCCTTTCACTAGCAAGGAGGGTAGTTGCAGTCAACCAGTTCCTTCCATGGGTGGCTTCTTGTATTGCACGTGCTCTAGAGCACTTTCAGTAATCATCTCTTTGATCTCTGCCCAAAGTCCATCTGGTCCCTTCTCCTTGCATGAGCAGATTGAACCTGTTATTCACTTTGATTGAATCCTGTGCATTTATCTTGACATGACGCTTTCCCTGTATGGCTGGGAGCTTGACCTTGCATGGTCTGACCCTGACTTTGTCTTACAGAAGTCGGTATTCAGACCTCCTGTCTGCGCCTGGTAGTATTTTTGTAAAGAAAATTGATTTCTTCCATTTTTACAATCAGTCAATTGCCTAGGGCGCCTACCTCTGTCTGTCACTAAGGGGCGCAAGCAGAGGCCCCGAACTTCGCCGCGCACCAGGCCGCTGCCATGGGCCTGGAGCGCCGGCGGTCTCTTTAGCTGGACGCACATACAGCTAAGGGCTTCTGCGGAGCTGCAGGTACGAATATTGGCCGGAAGAACTCAGCATGAAGGTGTGAACCGGATGGAGAAGAAAAGGGAAGGTGAACGACGCTGATCAGAAAAGACGTCTCCTGTGAGTCACTAAATGTAACAGCAGGGTAATCACTTATATTTCTGCAGAGCGTCTACATACAACTAGTGTCTACCGCTATCTGGTCACTGTATGGCGTGGTATATGTAATCAGAGCCTGTGTACAGCTGATAGTCACATGGGGGGTGCGTTTGGTCGGGATTATTTGAACCAAAAGTAGTAAGTTTAAAGGGGCTTTTGGGTTTTTTAAGGGTTTTTTGTAACAGATTTGTCCCGGAGATTTTTGCTCCATGTTCGGTGGATTTTTTGTGACTGTTTATTTAGGGTTTACCTTATACGGAGGGGGACATTTTGAAATGCAAAATTTTTCACAATATTAAAAAATACATCTGCAGTTCAAATGTGGGTGAAAAAAATTCATTGAAACCCCGCTCTTTGAGCAAAAAGTAACACAGGGGCCTGCGCCCCGGATGTTTTGGGAAACCCTTTGCAACGCCCTGTGCGCAGAAAAGTTTGTAAAAATTATTAGTGGGAGAGGTAACTGTGCAGGGGGGGGAGAGTAATGGTGCGGGGGACAGAGTGGTGCAGAGGGGAGAGAGTAACTGGGGCAGGGGGGGGAGAAACTGGGCAGAGGGGGGGGGGAGTAACTGGTGGGGGGGAGAGAGTAAGGTGCGGGGGGGGGGGACTGGGGCGCGGGGGGGAAGTAACGGTGCAGGGGGAGTGGTGCAGAGGGGAGAGAGTAATGGGGCAGGGGGGGGGAAGAGTAAGGGGGAGGGGGGACAGAGTGGTGCAGAGGGGAGAAGGGAATGGTAGGGGGGGAGATGGGGGGGGGGGGAGGTAACTGGTGCAGGGGGCAACTGGTGGGGGGAGGGGAGGGACTGGTTAAGGGGAGGAGTAACTGGGCAGGGGGGGAGAGATAATGGTGCAGGGGGAGACTGGTGCAAGGGGGAGAGAGTAATGGTGCCGGGGGGAGAGAGTAACTGGTGCAGGGGGCAGACTGGTGCAGGGGGGAGAGGAACTGATGTAGGGCGTGAGGGCCTGGCGCAGAGGCAAGAGGGCTTGGCGCAGGGGTGAGAGGAATTAGTGTGGGGGGGGGGTGCAATTTTTTTGGGGGGCTGCCATTGGCTGTTCTTGTCTAGGGCACCAAAATGCCTTGTCCCGGCCCTGCATCTGTAATATAGATGATGTCCTTTCTTGGGGTTCTATCGAGTGTGCTTTGGACCTAAGTGTAAACTTTATAATGTCCTGCACTGATGCATAGACTTAGATGATGGTCAAGTTCAGAGACTTCCCGCTGACACAGATAGACATGACCCTATCATTGATGTACTCGAAATTCTGTATGCTGCTTGTGATGCTTTTGTTGGCCACAATGGGAACTCCCTTCCTTCTTTCTGTCTCATTGCCTGAGTAATAAACAGTGCAATCTTCAGCGCTGAAGTCCCAGATCCAATACACTGCATTTCATTGAATTCTACTAGGTCCACATTTATCTTTTCCATTTCCCTCTTGATAATGTCCAGTGGTTGTCTTATCAGTATTTTTGCATTTGTGAAGTCTCCCGTTGTATAAATGTGTGGCTTTTCTGAACACTGGTGTACACTGGTACTTATCCAATGTGCAGTTTTTTATCATTCAGTTGCTCTCCTAGTGGATGGGTGCTGCTTATTAGTTATTTGCACCTGTTATATCTCTCCCAGGTAGCACAGGGGCTTGTGTTGCCCCCTGCTGGGTTTAGTCTATTGTCCATTCATTGAGCTGTAAGCATGGCATTGTGTCTGTATTTTTAAGTAAATAATGTCCCATAGTTTCTGTGATTTTTTTTTTTTTTTTTTTCTGTAAATTGCTAGTAATGCTAGTGTATGCTAGTGTAGGGACTCGCAAGACAATGAGAACCCCTGACATGGATTGCGAGCTTGTGTATTTTGGATGAAATATCAACTAACACTTAAAGGGGTATTTTCGCTACAGAGAATAAATCTCAGATTATGGGGACAGTAAAAATATGTACTTTTGTAATTGGTTTGCAATACCTAAGTCACTTAGTATAGTAGATATGAGCTTTTCTGTGCATCAATAGCTATTTTTTGCAGCTGCTAGTCAGGACACACACCCTTTTCTGTAATTGGCTGGCTGAATTTAATTCAGCCTATTGGGATACCCCCGGTCAGTTCACCCCTGGACAGCCCCCCGCACTGTGATTGGTGGCTGACATTTCATTCAGCCTGTTGGGATACGCCCCCAGACAGGAAATTCCCTGGACACGCCCCCTGCACTGCGATTGGATGCTTGCATACTCTGTGTTTACTCCCCTCTGAACTGTTAAAACCGAAAGTGAAACCAGCTAAGTGAGAAGGCTGCTGGCTCTATACTCATCTCCCAGCTCTAAGGTGAACGATCTGGCTAATTATTGACTGTTTAACTCATAGATCCCCTCATATAACACAGCATTATGTCCTGTGCTCCCTCCATATAACCCAGTCACACAGTCTCCTGTCTGATAACAAAGGCGGAGGGGAGCAGTGTGTATTCCTCACTTGTGTTTCATCAGTGCAGGCTGTGTGTATAACTGGTTATAGCAAGGAGCTTGTGGAGCCTGCCTGAAGCTGAATGCTCTGCAGACACATGAGAATACTGCAGGAGGCTGTAGACTGTCCTCTCCAGACAACTTCCTCTTCCCCTGCTTCACACAGAATGATGATGTCACAGCTCTTCAGTGACGGTAGACACGCCTCCTGGCAGGAGAGGCACGCCACCAGGCAGGAGAGACATGCCTGCTGAGAGAAGAGACTCGCCTCTGGATTTCAAATTGAATCTCATAGAATTAGCTGAAGAGCACAAACAATTCAAAAGATAAAACCCCTTTAAAGTGAACCTGTCACATAGGTTATGCCTCCCTTGCTGAGGGCAGCACAAGCTAGTGTCAGGCCTGCTGTTTCCAGCGCTGTGCCCCTCACTCTGTAAGATGCAGCAATTTCAGAGCATTTAATGCTCAAATCTGGCAGTTCTCAGCCTGTTCTACAAGAAAAGACTCTGTTTAATTAATGATCCGCCCACCTAAAACTAGCCACACCCATCTCACAACTGATTAACCAATTAACCTATTGCTTTGTATAAGCAGAAACCTGTAAATAACAGTCAGGTGGGCGGGGCTAGCTTTGGGTTGGTGGAGCTAACACTTGCTTATGAATAAGTTGGCTTTATCTGTGGCAGAACCAGCTGCAAACTGTAAGATTTGAGCATTAAATGCTCTGAAACTGCTGCATCTTACTGAATAAGGGACACAGCGCTGGAAACAACAGGTCTGACACTGGCATGAGCTGTCCTCATAAAGGGGGCAAATCTATGTGACAGGTTCTCTTTAACCCCTTAACGACCTTGGGCGTATGAGTACGTCCCAGGGCCGCGAAGGGGCTTTGCAGGGAGATCGTTCCGCGACCCCCCCCACAGCCGCCAGGTGTTAGAGGCAAATCGCCGCTAACACCGGGCAGTAACAGCGCCGGCGGGTGGCTCCGACCGCTGCCGCTGTTTTACCCATCAGGCGCCGCGGCAAAGATGGCCGCGGCGTCTGAATGAACGCCGATCAGTGCCGTGCACCGATCGTTACGGCCATCGGTACCGGCGCAGTGGGTTGCCCCACTTCCTGTCTGCAGACAGAAGTGGGGAAACCGCCATCTTTGTACACCCTAATGCATTGCCTATGCAATGCATTAGGTTGTATTAACAATCGCGCCACCTAGTGGTCAAGCACCATAGGGGGACAAATGTTACAGTAAAAAAAAAAAAAAAAAAAAGTATTAAAAGTTCAAATCACCCCTCTTTCTCCATTTTACAAATAAAATCATTAAAATAATAAAAAAGTTACACATATTTGGTATTGCCGCATCCGAAAAAGTCCGATCTATAAAAATCTAACATCATTTATCCCGTATGCTGAACACCATAGAAGAAAAAAAATTGCGAACGCCAAAATTACGTTTTTTGGTCATTTTACGTCACTCAAAAAATGGAATAAAAGTGATCAAAAAAGTCGCATGCATTCCAAACTGCTAGCGATAAAAAGTACACTTCAGCCCCAAAAATGCCGCCCTCACTGACGTCCATAGGTGTTAGTACAAAAAAAGTTATTGGTCGCACAAAATGGCTCCGTGGCGCAATTTTCAAAAATAGAAAATTTTTGGGAATTTTTTTACGTACCAAAAACATAACGGAAACCCTACATGTTTGGTATTGCCGGATGCGTAACAATCTGTAGAATACAGATAATACATTATATTTACCGAATATTGAACGTCGTAAAAGAAAAACCCCCGCAAACATGGTGAAAATAAATTTTTTTTCACAATTTGTCCCACGTGGAATTTTTTTGCGGTTTTCCCGTATATTCTATAGTATAGTGAATAACACCATTAGAAAGTACATCTTGTCCCGCAAAATAAAAGCCCTCATGTTTCTATGTAGGTGGAAAAATAAAAAAGTTATGGCTTTCAGAAGGCGAGGAGGGAAAAACGAACGTGTCACCAAAAAAAAAAACGCTGGGTCCTTAAGGGGTTAATATTTGATATTTTTCCAGTATGTAGTTTTCCCTGTAATACTGAGGAGCAGAGAATGTCAATATTTTGTGTTGGACACTTGAAATGTGCTGGGCAGCCGCTTTATTGAATAGTAAGGGAGTCATCAATTGATTGTAAGCCAGCATGGTATACCATGCATGATTGTATAATTGACCCCTGTATAAGCCTTATCTATTGTCAAATGTAATACTATCAACCACCCCCCTCATGTATAGTAGGTGAGTGAAGTGGTTGACTTATCATTATTCTTGCATTTGTGCAGTCTCACCTTGTATAATATTGTGGCATGTCTGCATACTGGTGTGAACTGGTACTTATCCAACGTGCAATTTTTTATTATTCAGTTGCCCTCCTAGTGGAGGGATGTGGGAGTTACTGTACATTAGTTATTTGCACCTGTTACATTTCTCCCAGGTGGCATTGCTGCTTCTATTGCCTCCTACAAGGAATAGTTCATTGCCCAGTCTTTGAGCTGTAAGTATGGCCTTGTGTCTGTGTTTTTAATGTCCAGTTTTCCAATGTTCATCCCTCTCACGTTCCATTGGAGAGTCGTTCTATGCAGCTCCAGGGACCCTTTTGCCATTCAAGTCTGTTGTTGCAAAACTTTAGGTGGACTCTTAAACAGAGTCCAATATCCAAAAATCCGTGGGATCAAAATGATTGATTAGTGTAAGTTTCCCACTAGAGAAGACAAAACTTTACTCTTTACCATCCGGGCACAAGCCAGAGCCATTGGTGTGGCCTTACTCAAGTCTCCTTCAGGATGTAACCTCTTAGACAACTGTATGTATTGCCAAGGATCTGAGAAACACAAGGATCTGAGATGCCCCCCTTACATTCTAACGCCAATAAAATATCAGAAATGTTAATTAGCTGACAATCGTCACTGGCCAATCAGATTCAACTTACCTAAAAAGGGCAAAAGAATAAAGCGCATCACATGATGTTTTAGCTAAACTTTTAGAATAACTCATTTCATTAGTCCTTAATAAAAATATTACTTTCTTTGCATCTATTTGACGAGAGACCAGATGCCTGGATGTTGATCAATCTTATATTTAAAGGGGATTTATCGCTTCATCAGCTCATGTGTTTCCTTGTACTTTCAGTTTCTCAGTTCCTAAAATCCTGAGGCGCTTGTTCCACTCCCAGCTGGGTTTTTCTTAACTGAAGGTGGATGACATCACCCCCCCCTTCACTGTTCGTGCTCGCTCCCGAGTCAGTGTGTTTGTTTGAGATCAGTGGGAGGTGATAGCACATCCCCCCTCTCTGTCTGAGTCCACATGTCACTGTGTCGTTCCTCTCTCTATGCAGTCTTATTTTGTAAGAGCTGTTTACATACCACAGCCCTGCATTCAGCCTAGACAGTTTTCTATGAACTCAGAGCACTGATCTCTTCTCCTCTCACAGCTGGAGGTTTGTTACTGTTGAATCCAGTCTTCTATGAACTCATCCAGAGCAGCACAGATCTGTCTCCTTTCTATGTTTACACGCAGCAGCATTAGGAACCGAGCACAATTCTGCTGTTTTCTGATTGTAGAAACAGCTGCAGGGTTACTGTGCAGCTCCTGGCTGTGCAGAGTGAAATGTTGCCGGCCCCTTATTCTGAGTGAGAGAGGCAGGAATGCACACTCCCGTGAATACGACCGGGGGCCAGACAGAATGTAAATAGTAGAGCCGTCAGCCAATGAAATGAAAGGAGGTGAAATCCAACCGGCACTGGGAAACAGTGTTTACACAAAACGAAGATAAGGGAGACTGTGAAAACAAGACAGCTCTGCTAATTACATCCAATTGCAAAGTTGCTTGTTTTCACTGTCCCTTTATTCTGAAGACCATTTAATGTAATGATATAACCCCTATAAATATGAGCACCTAATTCATTTCTTCTACAAGTTCCATCTAGGTTTCCCTCTTTTGTGTCATCTTTCTCCCAATTACTTTAGGTCTTCCTTTGCTCCTCCCTGTCCCTTGGATGATTCTGTCCAGCCCAGGGTGGAGGCCCACTCTCTAGCACCATATTTGAAGCATATTCATTCATTTGGTAAGTGATGTGTTGCCAACCTCCTGACAATATGAGCCAGATATATTCTCCACATCGCTTTCCCTTATGGAGCTCCTTGATGTTTTATACAACTTGAAGGGCTTGTACTCCAAACTGCTTTACTTCTGGCGTCCTGGGTGTTCATGCATACACTACTGCTCTGTTGTTTTGCAGCCACCATCTTGTTTTTTCTGCTACTAGGAAGAAATTCTGATTTCATTTTAAAGGGATTTTACCACCATAGACAATGATGACATATCGTTAGGCTAGGTCACCATTGTCTGATAGGTACAGGTCACACCTCTGGGACCTGCACCTATCTCGGGAATGGGCCTCTGAAACTTACAATGCAGACTGAAGAGCTGGCCCCATTTGTACACTTAGGGTGACATGTATGTACAGGGCTGTGCCAAAAGTCTGATGTCCTTTCAGCCCCAAAACTGGCGCAGCCCCGTTCGCTATATTTGTAACCAGGTTCACTCCAATATCCGGCGCATTACAGAGCGCCCACGGCACTTTGTAATGTGCCTGAGATCGGGGCGTGCTGGAGGCGGGGCGCACTACAACCATACGACACATTTACAGCTTTAGTATGGCAAATCCAGGCGCATTACTGCTGGAACAGGTAAGCACTTTAAAAGTGGTTTACCTGAGCCAAATTTGTCGCTTTGGTGATGGAAACCGCTAAATTTAATGACCCCTAGAACAGGTTCATAGATTCAGGCGCATTCTACGCTACAAATGCACTCAAAAAATTTGGCAACTGGGCGACAAAAATCCTACATGTTTCCCTTACTCTCCATTTTGTGCTATAGGAGTTCTGGGTACAGCCGAGCAGAGTGTTCATCTCAGAACTCCCATAGAACAGAATGAAAAGCTGTGTGCAAGCGGGGCCGGCTCTCCAATCGACTCTGTTACTTTCAAGGGGCAGTTCTGGAGATAGCTGTGGGTGTCAGAGGTGGAACCTGCAGCTATCAGACATTGATGGCGTATGCTAGTGGTATTCCATCAGTATTTACAGTGAAGGAAATAATTATTTGACCCCTTGCTGATTGTGTAGGTTTGCCCACTGAATAGACATGAACAGTTTAATTTTAAGGTAGGTTAATTTTACATTAAAGATAGAAAACCCAAAAATAAATCCAAAATCACATTGTATAAAATTTTATACATTTTTTTGCATTTTGCTGAAGAAAGAGTATTTGATCCCCTACCAACCTTAAGAATCTGCTTCTCGACCAGTTAGCGCCCCTAATAAACCCTCGTTTACCTGCATTAAAGACAGTGGTATTAAATAGTAACCCTTTATAAAAACTCCGGGTCCACAGACTAAAACAGTTAGACTTAACCCTACAACTTGGGCAAGCCCCAAAGAGCTTTCCTAAGATGTCCAGGGACAAGATCATAGACTGCACAAACTGGAATGGGCTACAAAACCAAAGTAAGACGCTGGGGGAAATTAATCGCCCAGACCTACCTCTACACGGGGTGCTGTTTTTTATGCTGCACCATGAAAAAATTCCCTTGATTTCATTTTAACTGTGTTGAAGTTGTATTCGCTTTCAGGTTTCCCCTGTCTCTGCACTTTTAACACAGAGGTCAGATCGGAATCTGCTCATCTTCACTGTGAAGGTGAGGGACACGTTACGTTTGTGTTGGTGTTGCATGTATGCCGGGGAATCTCTCAATGTATATATTAAACACATCTATAGAATTTAAATGGCCTGACAGAGGCAAAAAGTCTACAGGCGCGGATCCATATTTTGGTTTCCCCCATCAGAGACATCTGTTTAATTTATACGGCCCGGCATGTACGGTAAACGGAAGCCAGAAATGTCATGTGTCCTAAGTCTAGGAATCACTGTTCTGTATTTTCTCTAGCACAGCGCCACCTTGTGTACAGTATTACTTCTACAGATGTATATTCCTAATGAAAGTTTTCAGTGGTATGTAGATACATGCTGTATCATTATGTAGATGTACATTGTATTTTGAAGGTTTTTCAGAAATCTAACTTCTGAATCCAGCACAGAGAAGCCTCCTCTAAGAGAAGACATCTAGCCTGCCCAGAGAAGCAGTCACTATAACTTGTTATATTTAATTACTTAACTAAATTTACTGTATCCAGGCCCTTCCCATCTCAGTCCCGTCACTGGGATACTTGTTAAATTTTTTCATCTAGAAAATGGAATCCAAACCTTTCTCAAATCCTGGTCACAGCTTTGTTATATTTTTACATTTTGAAAAGGGGTATCCACCCGGCCTTCCCCCCCCAGATCCTGGTTCACAGATACTTGGTTTTTTTTTAATCATTAGAAGTATCCAGACCCTTCCGAATCGTCACTAAACTTGTTTAAAATTTTTTCCTGGAAATTTTTCCAGTACCCTTCTCCAGAATCCTGTACTTAACTTAATGTTTTTAAACATTGGAAATGTATCGGGACCTTCCCAGAATCCTTGGCATATAACCTTGTTATAATTATAACAGCTAGAAATGTCTCAGCTTCTCCAGAATCCTGGTCCATAACCTGTTAATTATAAACTATAGAATGTCTCCAGGACCCTTCCCCAGATCCTTGTCACTATAATTGTTATAATTACATCTAGAATGTATCCAGCCTTCTCGAATCCGGTCACTATAACTTGTTATATTATTACATCTAGAAATGTATCCAGACCTTCTCCAAATCCTGGTCACTATAACTTGTTAATTATACATCTAGAATGATCCAGACGTTCTCCAGAATCCCGGTCACTATAATTGTTATTTTCCAATTACATCTAAAATATATCCAAACCTCTCTAAAAATCCCTTCACTAGAATTTTTTATATTATTACATCTAGAAATTTATCCAACCCTTCTCCATATCCCTCACTAAACTTTTTATATTATTTCTAGAAATGTATCAGACCCTTCTCTAGATCCCGGTCACTATAATTTGTTCTATTATTAATCTAAAATTCTCCAGACCTTCTCCAGAATCCTGGTCACTAAAACTTGTTTATTATTACATCTGAAATGTCTCCAGCCCCTTCTCCAATCCTGGTCACTTACTTGTTATATTTTACACTAGAAATGTCTCCGACTCTTCTCCAGAATCCTGGTCACTATAACCTTTTTATATTATTCACTATGAAATGTCTCCAGACCTTCTCCAGAATCCTTGTCACTATAAGTTGTTATATTATTACATCTAGAAATGTATCCAGCCCCTTTTCTCCAGAACCCCGGCACTATAACTTGTTATATTATTACATCTAAAATGTATCCAGACCTTCTCCAGAATCCTGGTCACTAAAACTTGTTATATTATTACATCTAGAAATGTACCCAGACCGTTCTCCAGAATCCCGGTCACTTAACTTGTTTATACATTATAATCTAAAAATAATCCAGACCCTTCCTTAGAACCCCCGGTCATAGAACTGTTATATTTTTATCTAGAAATTATCCAAACCCTTCCATAATCCCGTCACAAGAACTTTTTATATTATTACATTAAAAAAAAGTATCCAGACCCTTCTCTAGAATCCCGGTCACATAACTTTTTTATTATTACATCTAGAAATGTCTCCAGACCCTTCTCCTAATCCTGGTCACTATAACTTGTTTATTATTACATCTAGAAATGTCTCCAGACCCTTCTCCAAAATCCTGGTCGCTAGAACATGTTCTATTATTACTAGTTGTTGAGCGATTGCGTTGGTATCGAGATCGAGCGATAGTCGATAGTCGGCCGCTATCGATAAGGTTTTTCGATAGTGAGCATTGATTATGAGCGATTACCATTAAAGTCTATGGAGAGCAACAACACCTTCATTATTACACCCAAACAAGGCTGGAGAAGCTGAAATAACATCCACAACAGTCAAATGGATACGTGTACATCTTAGGCAACACACTTAGGTTATAAAAGTCACAGAACCTTTCAATTCACCTGTGGGTGAATATAGAAATGCTGTTTTAAGATTTACGTGGATGCTTTCGTCAATGAACAATGCTGGGCGCAAAGTCAAAAAACACGTAACTGTTAGTTTTCGTACGATACACGGTATTTTTGGCAACAAACAAACTGTGCTGACTACAAGATTGCTGGATTGTAATTTAACTGCAAGGTGGATATATCAACAGTCACAGGAGGGAATTGGTAAAATTGAAAAATCTATCTGAAATGTATACTGATAATAAAAGTGGAGTTTTGCAGCTAACAAAGAGACCTGCAGTTACTAGAAATGATGTGTATCCAATATAAGTTCAGGCTGCCCCAAAATCCAGGGAAATAATTTTCAATAGCAAACTGTTAATAAATAAAGATATTTCACTACCCAAAGTCTACACTAAGTCTTGGGGAACTGTATCCAGTGTTCTTTATAGATAGAGCTTGTCTGTGTTCGCCCGCGGGGCCCCCCCCCGCACCCACCGCCGTGACTTTACAGAGGTAGATGCTGCTTTAAAATTCTCTAGCTAACTACATAAAATCTTCAAATCTCTAATCTAACTAAATTGGAAGGATCACAGGTAATAGTAGAGCTTTCTCTGTGCAGAAATAGACTAATTTCGCTGAGCTGTTTGGCCACAGACAAAGCGCAGGTCCTATCCCTATGAGACACTGAGGCTGAAACAGGAAACGCTGTTCTATGTAAAACGAGGTCATGTGATTTTTCCAGCCAATCGCAACCATACACACCCCAGTCATGACTCGCACACACATCTAACCCTGCTCTATTCTGTAATCTGATTTGCTGGCCGCCAAAATTACAGGAAGCGCCGAAAAAGGCGCGATCTTAATAGATGATGCTCAGATTTTAACCTTAATTATCGCATGATCTGGAAATTTCGATCACCATCAAAACCGTGCCGATTTCTACTTTGTCGATAAAAATCGCTCAACACTAATTATTACATCTAGAAATGGGGACTTCTGTTGCGTAAAACGCAACAAGAAATGACATGTCATTTCTAAAGACGGATCCGCAAAACGCAGCAGAGGAAAGCTCTCAAAAGCGCATCAGCGTTCTCTCGTGAGAACAGCAATGCGCTTTTGTCACTGAAACCAATGGGAAACACACTGACCGTTGTTGGATCCATTTTACGGATCACAAAAACGTCATGTGAACAAGCCCTAAGTCTAAGGTCGGGAAGGTACTGCATTATGCTGTGGATTTTCTGCTTCTCAATCTTCGGGAATCTGCCCCAGGTGAACATACCTTTCCTATGTGTCCGATGTATTCTTCAGCAATCCTAATAGTTAACAACATATTTTTTTTCAAGTCATTTTGGCTACTAGCAGTACAGACCTGTAGCCGTATATGATGCTGCTCCTCATAGGACAGTACATTGGGCTTCGATAGACCAGGTAGCGTAGTTCTCTGCTTCCATGTCACCAGCAAGTTGCATGTATAGAGCCCAGGATAAAGCTGTTTCCGATATTCTCATCATCCAATCACAGATGTTGCTGTAATTGTTATCCGAGGACTCCAGTTGCATCCAGCCTGGAGATAACAGCACAATACACTGTGCACTGATAGCTGACTTTAGCAGTGTAGGCTATGGACACATTTGGCATGAAAAGATGATTTTTACATGTTACTGGTTATAATGCATTTTGAAAAACAATGAATGCAATCTTCCTTCCGCCAAACCCCCTGATATTTAGTTTGCTGCAGCAGTTGAAAAAAGATACAAGACTATCGAGTCCAACCTATAACCCTATAATGTGGATTAGAGATGGGTGAATCGATTCTAACGAATGGAATTCGTTTAGAATTTCAGGGAAAATCCAATTCTGAACGAAGCCGAAGTTCATGGTGATTCACTGTATTAATCGTCTTTTTTTCTAAAATGGCTGCAAGCACATGGTGTGTCATTGGGCAGAGAACTATGGGAGGAAAAAAGGAACACCCTCAATGACATGTGCAGACATTTAGCCAATCAGCAGCCAGCGGGCTTCTGTGACGTCACAGCCCTATAAATACGGCATACATCTTAAATTCTGCCACTGGTCCTTTTGTCTCTTGTCGACAAGCATCTGGCTGCTGCTGCACTATATTGCACTCTGTGCAAAACAAATCTGTTTTTTGAGCTACTGGGGTGAAAGACCTTCACAAGTGTGTGTCATATACACACCTGTTCCTGAAAAGTCAGTTTATCCTCTGTTTGTGGGATAATACAGGGTCTAATACAGGGTGTGCATATTTCTGCCCCATACACGCCTGAATTCCATCTGATTCATTCTGTAGGGTATTTGATTTTATACCCAAGGATCAGTTTATCCTCTTGTTAGTGGGTTCATTTGGAGTCAAACACAGGGTGCGCATTTATCATATACAGACATCTTCATTCATCAGAGTCTGTAAATTTTTGATCAAACAGTATGTCAGACAGAGAGGTGGCAGGCTCTTCACATGTGAGTGGCAGTGGCACAAACATTCCTGGAGCAGGCACAGGTCGCAGCACAGTAAGGGGTGACTCGGTAAGGCCAGAACTGCAGGTGACATCTAGTGGCCGTGTGTTGACCACCAACCCAACGGGTCTTGATTGGTTGACTAGGTCATCCACTTCCTCCCAGATGACATCTGACAACTGCAGCCAAGAGTCGGTGGGTGCGTCAGACAAAACCCTTAGTTGGCATGGCCCGGGAGCAGGTCAGGGGCCCTCACCTGTCCTCAACCCGCCTCTGTTCCGTTCCGTTCAGGTTCCTCAGCCAGAGAACTACTATGTGGTCTGGGCTCAGCGCCACTATACAGCGAATATGAACAATTTGAGGACAGTCAGCAGCTACTTGGCAGCGAAGAGGTGGGGCAGACATCCGATGCTTATTGCAGTAGGTGAGAAAGTATTGATTTGGAGAGTGGCATGGAAGGTGATGTTGTGAGCGGTCAGATTCTGCATACCAAGACCATTGAGGAGGACAGCAGTTGCGGGCAAACAATAATCAATGACGATGTAGCCGATTGCACTTGGGAGCCGGGTGAAGCAAGGGCTTCATCATCATCAGGAGAAGAGGGCGTCAGCTTGCGCGTCAGGCAGCGGCGCAGCCAGCAAGTCTGTAGTGTGTCCAGTAGTCAACAGGGTGGCTGCAATGCGAGGTCGGGAGCAAAATGGCCAGAGGGTACACCACCCGCTTCACAAGTCCAAGAAAGTAGCGGCACAGGGGCTCACCGAGGCAGCGGTGGTAGCAGTCAGTCAGTGTGGAGCGTTGGCGGCAAAATCACCTACTCTGCGGTGTGGCAGTTTTTTGCCAAGACACCGGAGGAGCTGAACATGTGTTTATGTAGAATCTGTGGGCAGAAAGTGAAGCATGGCCAGGGACCTAACGTTGGCAACACAGCCCTGTGTCAACACATGCAGCATCACCATCCAGTGACCTGAGAGAAACGTGTCTTAGATGTGGCGGTCCATCCTGCCGCAGCAATAGCAGCAGCACCCAGAGGCATGCATGCCATTTCAGGCAGTCAAGGCTCCACCACCACTTCCGAAGGGAACTGTTTGTCTTTGCCATCATCTCCCGGTCCAGATGCTTCTGCTCCTCGCCACTCATGGCGCCAGCAGTCATTCACTGAGGTGATTACCAAGAGACAGAAGTAGGCGTCCAACCATCCTAAGGTGAAGAAGCTGACTGTGCTCCGGTCCAAGTTGTTGGTATTGCAGTCCCTCCTTTTCCAAGTGGTGGACTCTGCACCATTCAGAGAACTAATGGCTTGTGCAGAGCCGAGGTGGAGAGTTCCAAGCCGTAATTGCCGAGCCGAGGTGGAGAGTTCCAAGCTGTAATTTCTTTTCCAAAAAGGCAGTACTAGCACTTCACAAATATGTAGAACAGAAGGTGGGGCAGTCCTTGAGCCTATTGGTTTGTTCCAAAGTGCATGACAGCGGAGATGTGTGGAGCTGTAACTACGGTCAGGGACAGTACGTGTGAATGTGCTTCCTGCCCAGCTACACCAGCAACTAGGACAGGAGACACCACTTTCTCTTCCACGTTGTCAAACTGCTGATCCTGCGCCAATGTCCTCCTCCACCACCACCTCAGCCTCCACAAGTCTAAGTGCTGCTCCATCATACCACATGTGCAGGGCATGGCAGTGTCACACAGTCCTACACCTGGTTTGCCTGGTCGAACGAAGTCACACAGGGAAAGAACTGCTCCGCGTCATGCAGCAAGAAATTGATGTGTGGCTTTCTCCGTGCCAACTGCAAATCGGAAGCATGGTGACGGACAATGGGAGTAACATGGTGTCCACGCTGCACAGAGGAGATGCCCTGTATGGCCCACGTGTTCAATCTGGTTGTCAAACGGTTCCTCAAGTCTTCCACCCATCTGCAAGACGTTCTAAAAATGGACAGGAAACTGTGCATGCATTTCATCCATTCCTACAAATACAAGCACACCCACCTTGAGCTGCAACAGCAGAATGGCCTCCCCCAACATAGGCTGATATGCAATGTTTTCAACCGTTGAAATTCCAGCCTCCATATGTGGGACCGACTGTATGAACAGAGAAAGGCCATTAATGGTTTCTTGATGATCCAAGCGGACAGAAGTACTCCCCTGTGTAATTTTGATGTCAGCCAGTGGCAGCTTATGCGTGACACCTGCCATTTGCTCAGATCCTTTGAGGAGGCCACGTTATTTGTCAGTCGCCAGGACTACGGGATGAAAAGCGTCATTGCACTGCTTCAGGTCCTGGAACAGATGCTGCAAAATCTGTCTGGTCAGGGAACTGGAGACGTGGCGACAACATCTCACGGCCACATGAGTCTGGTGGGAGCTGAACTGGAGGAGGACATTGGAACACAAGCAGTGTCTGGTGAAATGAGTGGTTTTTCTACTCAGGTGACAGGAGAGGAGCAGCAGGAGCAGCCGGAGGAGGTAGAGGGAGATGAGGAAGACAAGGCAGATGACCCAGACACACCGTGGCAGTATACAGTGGAGATGGAGGCAGGGAGTCCCTCAAAGTCACTTGCACAGATGGCCCGCTGAATGTTGATTTTCCTTGCTAGTGACAGCCGAATAGTCACCATCCAGCAGAGAGATGACTTCTGGCTCTCCACCCTCTTGGACCCTCGCTACTGGTCCAAAATCAGAGCCTTTTTTCACCTGCCGAGAGGGAGGACAAACTCAAATACTGTAGCGAAATTCTATGTAGTCATTCTATGTTCTCTGGCAGGTCTGCCACGACTGCTGTGGGAGGGTGGGAGCAGTACCAGCTCCATCAGCAGCAGCCTAAGTCTGATGTAGTTGATGAGCAGCTTCCTTCACCCACTTATGAGGAGGGCACTCACCAGCAGCAGGACTTGGAGCAGACCCTGAACCAGCAGGTGGTGGCTTATTTGGATAGAACTCTGCCACCCCACATAGAATATCCGCTGGACTACTGGGCAGCCAAACTGGATGTGTGGCCGAGTTTGCACTGGAGAAGCTGTCCTGCCCAGCCAGTATGTGGCATCAGAGCAGGTGTTCAGTGTGGCGGGTGCCATAGTTACCCCAAGGAGAACTCGCTTGTTCACCCGAAATGTGGAGAGACTCACCTTTGTCAAGATGAATCAGGCGTGGATCGACCAGAATTTCCACACACCATTGCCTTATGCGTCAGATTAGATCAGCGATGATGCCTCACCAAAACTTTGAGAAGCGAGTCTGGATTCTTCTGGCTACCTGCCTTAGCTACTATTCTGATGCTTTCACCCGCCTGATGCCACACATCTGCTGCCAGCTGCTCCATCTACCGCCCACCATCTTTACCAGATACTGGTATTGCCACCTACCTCCCCACTCTAGGCCATTATGTAGACTTCTGATGCTGCCGCCACTTCCACAATCTGTCATTGTGCCACTGTGTGGTCTACTCATGCTGCTGCCACCTCCCCAGTTTGTCATTGTGCCACTCTGTGGACTACTGATGTTGCTGCCACCTCCCCAGTTTGTCATTGTGCCACTCTCCGACCTCATGCTGCTGGTGCTGTTGCTGCCGCCACCTCCACACTGTGTCATTGTGCCAATCCGTGGCCTAATAATGTTGCTGTCACCTCCTCAATCTGTTATTGTGCCACTCTGTGGCCTACTCATGCTGCTGTCACCTCCACAATCTGTCATTGTGCCACTCTATGGATTACTGATATTTGCTGCCACCTTCACAATTTGTCATTGTGCCACTCTCCGACCTCATGCTGCTGGTGCTGTTGCTGCCACAACCTCCTAAATCTGTCATTGTGCCAATCCGTAGCCTACTAATGTTGCTGCCACCTCCACAATATGTAATTGTGCCACTCTGTGGTTTACTCATGCTGCTGCCACTTCCACAATCTGTCATTTGCCACTCTGTGGCCTACAGATGTTGCTGCCACCTCCACAATCTGTCATTGTGCAACTCTGTAGACTACTCATGCTGCTGCCAACTCTACAATCTGTCATTGTGCCACTCTGTGGCCTACTGATTTTGCTGCCAGCTCCTCAATCTGTCATTTTCAACTCTGTGACCTACTGATTTTGCTGCCAGCTCCACAATCTGTCGTTTTGCCACTATGTGGCCTACTCATGGTGTTGCCACCTCCACACTCTTTCAATGTGCCACTCTGTGGCCTATCATGCGTTTCCAACTGACCACTGTCTCATCTAGGCCGTGTTCACACGGCTTATTAGCCGGATTTGCGGTGGATTGCGCTCGCAAATCCGGCGTGAATAAGGGTCGGGTGCGGGGGCAGGGCGGAGGCCCGGCCCGCCGGCCCCATAGATTTCCATTATCCACGGCGCGTATTGCGCCTGGATAATGTGCATGTCTCTTTCTCCCCGCCCGGCGGATTCGCCGAGCGGGGAGGAGCGACGGAATCCACTGTTCTCTATGAGAGCAGTGGAATACCGTAATTACTCACGACGGATTGGCGCCGTACCCTGCAGCGCAAATCGGCCCACGGGGAAACGGGCCAACCCCGGGCCAAAAAACCCGGGGTAAAACAGGGCCCTAAACTCTGTGGTTTCCTAATGCTTTTTCCCACCCTTCAAAAACTTTTATGATGTTGCCACTATGTTTGGTTTTCCCCTTTTTAATCTTTTTAAAAGGGAAATTTGGAAAAAGGGCCCAAAAAAAACCGATTGAAGCTTTTAAGGCCAGTATAAACTTGGCCCTTTTTTTTGATAAACCCTCTTTTTTTTTTTCCCTTTAGCAAAAATAAAATGGATTTTTGGGACTGTTTTAAAAAGGAAACACTAAAGGTTTCAAAGGGAAAGGGAAAAATTTGATCAAAAGGACACAATGCAAAATTACTGCCGACGCCCTCTCCATCTTTCGGGGGGGCTTCTACATTTTATCGTTTTTTTAAACAGAACAGGTTTGTCTTTAATCAGTGGTTCATCTGATGTCGGTGTAAAAGGAGTTTTGCTTTTGCCCGCTTTTTTAGTGGGATTTTTGGGCCCCTCAGCGGGGTTTCTTTAAGCTGGCGCTGACTTCCCTTTTGGTTGGCTGCTTTCCCCAAACCTCGTTTTTTTTGGCCCCGTTTTGCCCCTGTAAGTGCCGGGGAAATTTTTAGAGGGGAAGCGATTTAAAGGGGGGGGCCCGGCAGTCATGTGGCAGGGCCCCCAAAATCAGAAATTTCGGGGCCCCATACTGAAAAGCATGGGGGCCCCCCCGGCTACCAAACTTTGCCCCCTATCAAAAACCCCCCCATCCCCAGTCCCCCAAAAAAAATAAAAATGCATTTGCCAATTGTTTTTTTGGTTTCAGCTCTTGTTGGTTTTTTAAAACTTTATGTTTTTTCTTATTTGTGGGGAGTCAGTACGTAAAACGGGGGCCCAGAAAATTACCCAAAAATTAAATCCTGTATCTCACCCACTTTAATGTTACTGCCAAAACCCATTTTTAAAACCCGGGCCCAATCCCAATAACAATAAAACAAAAACCAAAATTCCCCCCATCATCCCCCAATTTATCCCCAACCATAGAGAGAAAAATTTTTTAACGGAAACTGTTATACTAAAATAACCCGTTACACCAAGGCAATAAAAACCTCCATACAGTACCTTTTATAGGGGGTAGATAAAAATGACACAGTGCATTACATCTTGTGATTTAAAGGGGGAAATTTCCTCTGATGGTTTTTCACGTTTCTTTTTTCTTTCCACCCAAAGTAAAGGCCCTCCATGGGGGAATTCTCCCGGGGCACCACTCTTTCCTGCAAAATTTTACAACACAAACACCTGAGTTCCTACTTTTTTATCCCCCCACCTATGTTTCCCCATGTTAAAAATCCCCACCCCTAGTCCCCAAAAAAGGTAATAATTCCCCCCTTTTGTGCCCTTTGGTGTTAGGTGTATAAAAACCCCCCCATAAGTAGTTTGTTAAAATTGGCCCCCCTTTCCCGTTGGGTTTGGTAGTGTGCTGGGAAGTTAGATAGGGTAGCTGCGGGCTCCCCAAAGGGTTTTGGAAAAGCTGGGTAGCGGGCTCCCTTTAGTTTAGTTTGTAGTTTGGGCAGGCCCCCCTTTAGATAGATCCCTCCCTAGGGGCCCCCCGTAGTTAGTTTCCCTTAGCTAGCGGGCTCCCCGTAGTTTGGTTTGGCTAGAAAAGCGGGCTCCCCTTAGATAGATGCAGCAAAAGCGGGCCCCCCGGGTAGATAGTTAGCTAGTTTGGGGGAACCCTCCCCGTAGATAGTTAGCTAGCTGCGGGCCCCCTTTTTAGATAAAATAGCTAGCTAGCGGGCTCCCCGTAGGAATAGTTGCTAGCAGGGGGGCCCCCGTAGATAGATAGCTAGTAGGGGGCCCCCCGTAGATGGGTTGCTAGTTGGGGGCCCTCCCAGTAGTTAATGCTAGCTAGGGGGTCCCCGTAAAAAGGGTTTGCTAGTTGCGGGCTCCCTTTAGTTTGATTGCTAGGGGGCCCCCCCGTAGATAGATAGCTAGCTAGCGGGCTAACTGTAGATAGTTTGCGGGGCGGGGCTCCCTTTGATAGATAGTTGTAGGGGGCCCTTCCCTTAGTTTTATTTTAGTTAGCACCCAAAGCGGGCCCCCCTTTGTTAGATAGTTGCTTGGGGCCCCCAAATAGTTAGAAGTTTCCCTTCCCGGGCCTCCCCCGTAGTTAGATGGGTTTAGTTGGGGGTTCCCCGAGATAGATAGTAGCTTGAAGGCTCCCCGTAGTTATTTTAGCTAGTAGCGGGTTCCCCAAATGATAGATAGCTAGTTTTGGGGGGGCCCCCCCTTTTTGTTTGTTAGCAAAGTGCGGGCTCCCGTAGATAGATAGCTAGTTTGGGGAAACCCCCCCAAATTTAGATAGATAGCTAGCTAGGGGCCCCCCGTAGTTAGATAGCTGTTTGCGGGCTCCCCCGTAGATAGATAGGTAGTAGCGGGCTCCCCTTTGATAGATAGTAGTTTAGGGGTCCCCGTGTTTAGATAGCTAGCTGGGTCCCCTTAGATAGATAGTAGCTGCGGGCTCCCCTTAGAGGGTTTTACCCCTAGTTGCGGGCCCTCCCCGTAGATGGATAGGAAAGTTGCGGGCTCCCAGTAAAATAGTTTAGCTAGCTAGGGGGCCCTCCCCGTGGGATGGTTAGGTGCTAGCGGGCTCCCCTTAGATGGATAGCTAGTAGGGGGCTCCCCTAGAGGGGTTTGGTAGCTAGCGGGTCCCCGTGGGATGGTTTGGTTTAGTAGCGGGCTCCCCGTAGTAAACAAAAAGTACCCAAGGTAGGTAGGTAGTGGGGAGAACTTGTGTGGGGCCCCTAAAACCCACCGTGTGGCCCCTGATCATTTCCCATAGCCATGTGGAGTTTTCCCCTAAAAGCCCCCCCCACTATGTGAAGCTATTTAGTGCAACTAAAAAACACGGAGCGGGTGGCTCTCTTTGAGGGAGTGCAGGCCTATTTTTTAAAAGCGAAGCTGGGTCCCAAAAATGAAATGGGTCCCCCCGACAGCCCTGTGGGATCCCTGTCAAAACCCTTTCCCCTCTCCAATTTTTGTGGGGCCTTGGGTCCAAATTTCGGCCCGCTGTGGGGGGTCCCCCTCTCCCCAAACCCCCATGGGACCCCAATGGCTGGAGGGGGGGGGGGTTTGGAGGGGCTCCACATGATTGGGATGAGAGGGGGGGGCTTTTTCCCGGGGCCCCCAGCGTGAATAAAAGGGGGGGTTTTTTCCGGGGCCCCAGGGGTTTTTTAAAAAAAGGGGGGGGGATTTTCCAGGGGCCCCAAAAGCGTGAAAAAAAGGTTGGGGGGTTTTTTAGGGGGTCCCCAGGGAAAAAGAGAGGGGGGGGGTTTTTCCGGGGCCCCCAGCGCTGAAAAAAAAGGGGGGGGGGGGGTTTTTCCCGGGGGGCCCCCCAGCGCTTTTTAAAAAGGGGGGGGGGGGGGGGGGCTTTTCCAAAGGGGGCCCCCCAGTGCTGGGGGGAGAGGGGGGGCTTTTCCCGGGGGGCCCCCCAGTGTGAAGAGGGGGGGGGGCTTTTTAAAGGGGCCCCCCAGCGCTTAAGAGAAGGGGGGGGGTTTTCTAAGGGGGCTCCCCAAACACGGAAAAAGAAAGGGGGGGGCTTTTCCCGGGCCCCCCCAACATGAAAGGGGGGGGGGGTTTTCCGGGGTCCCCCACGGAAAGGAAAAGAGGGGGGGGTTTTTTCCTGGGGCCCCCCGAGGTGAAAAAAACGAGGGGGGGGGGCCTTTTCCAGGGGCCCACAGGCTGAAGGGGGGGGGCTTTTTAGGGGCCCCCAAAAAGCGCTGAAAAGGGGGGGGGGGCCCTTTTTTCAGGGGGCCCCCCCAGCGCTTGGGAAAAAAAAGGGGGGGGGGCTTTTCCCGGGGCCCCACACCTGAAAAAGGGGGGGTGGGCCCTTTTTCCCGGGGCCCCACAGGCCCGAAGAGAGGGGGGGGGTTTTCCAGGGGGCCCCTCAGCCCCTGAGGGAGAGGGGGGGGGTTTTTGAGGGGGGGCTCCCAGGCTTTTTAAAAAACGGGGGGGGGTTTGGTGGGGCCCCCACACATGTCAGGGGCCCTTTCTCCCCCTCCGTTGGGCCCCGCCCGCGCGCCCCTCAGTAGGTGTACACTTTGCCCAGGCAATTTCCGTGTAACTTACTTTTCCCCCTCCCTTTCTGTGACAGGAGCAGCCGGGCCCCTCCTCCTTTGACCCCGCCGCATCCCCGGAAAACTCCCCCCACCCGGGCGGGGGGCTCTTAAATTTTAAAACGCCGTCCGGGCCCCGCGGGAAAGGGGGGGCCGCCCGTGGGCGGAGCCTCGCCCGATGGGCGGGGGGGAAAAGAAAGGGAAGGAGGGGCCCGGTTGTCCTGTCAAAAGCACGGGGGGGGAGAGTAAGTTACACTGAAATTGCCTTGGCCCTTTTTGTACACCTACTTTTAGCGGCGCGGGGTGGGACACGGGAAAGGGGGAGCATGGGGCCCCCGACTTTTTGTGCGGGCCCCCCCTCAAAGCCCCCCCCCCCCCATATTTGAAGAAAAAAAAACAGGGCATGGTAGTGGGGGAACAGGCCCGATTGCCGGTTTTTCCCCTTACCCCTTTTCTGTGAAAACAAGGGGGGGGTTCCCTCCGGCGGGCCCCCGGGCCCCCCCTTATTTCCCACCGGCCGGGCCCCGGGGCCCCCAAACCTGTTAAAATGCCTGAACCCCCCCAAATGGCCCGGGGCCCGCATTTGGGGTTTTGGGCATACTTTAAAAAAAAAGCATTTTTATGAAGACAAAACCCACGCCCTATGCAAATTTTTAGGGATGACACAAAGTTCTACGCACCCTGCAGGCTCTTTTTTGAAACCTGGAAATAGCTGTTTTTTTTTTGAATTTTCCGCAAAAAAATTTAGGTTTCCCAAAAAATTTTTTTCAGAAATTTTGGAGAATCTGGCGAAAACGAATTTTTGAGAAAAATTTTCCCATTCTTGTGTGGATGCAAAAAAAAAGGAAAATTTCCCCTATGAGGCCCCGATGTCAAAAAAGCCCCAAACAAAAGAAAAAAATATAGCAATCGAATAATCCCCCCGGGAAAAAACTTTCCCATTTGATCTAATCCCCTTTCCTTTTTAACCCTTTTCCCCCATGAAATTTTTTAACCCTTACTACGGGCAAGGTCAGGTAGGGGTTCCGAAAAATTGGGCGTAAAAGGGTACCCTCAAGGGCGGGGGCTTTTCCGGGGCTCCCCAACGGGCTTGTAAATTGCGGCCCGGAAAAACCCGCGGTATATTACTGCTGGCCCCTCATGCCTCATTTCCCCCCCGCTCCCTCCAGATGCGAAGGGGGGTTAACCTTCGATGTTTTGCGGGCCTTTTAAAAGTCGCGCCCTTTTAAGCTGCAGGCAGGAGGAAGGGGGAGCTCCTGCCCCGATCGGCGCCGTGAGCGGCGGGGATTTCCTCTCACTGATCTCCCCACCAACCCCCCGGATGTTTTGAAAGCATCCAGGTGGACGGTGACGTCACCAAAGCCCACAAGCATTTTTGGGCAAAGGTGTTTTTACAGTTTCTATGGAGGGCCCGTTTCCAGCAATTTAAACTTTTTGTGCTGTATCCTATTGTTTGAATATTTTTTCGATCGTTCATTTCAATTCCCTCTGAGGAAAAGTGTTAAAAAAATGTTTAAAAAAATTTAAAAAAAAAATGTAAAAAAAAAAAAAACTAAAATAAAAACATGTACACTGCCCTTTTTGCCAATCGTCGCAAAAAAGATCAAAAATAAATAAAGGGCCCATGTTTTGTATCGCCGCGTGCGTAACGACCTGCCCTATAAATCTGTCATGTTAATTAACCCGTGCGATGAACACCGTAAAAAAAACAAAAAAGCAAAAAACTTTTTTTTTTTATCCCGCAGCACATAAAATGCAATAAAAAGCGATCAAAAACTCATATCAACACCAAAGTGGTGCCAATTAAAACGTCAGCTCTGTATTTGGAAAAATAAAAAAGTTATGGCTCTCAGACTATGATGACATAAAAACACAATCTTTTATAAACATTTCTATTTAGTAAAAGTAACAAAACAAAAAACTATATAAAATTTATATCATTGCAATTGTACCGACCCCTATAGTAAAGTTATCCTGTCATTTATCCTGTACGGTGAACGTCGTAAAAATGAAGCGCAAAACACATTGATGGAACTGCGTTTTTTTTCCCCCCATTTTCATGGCCCAACGCTAAAAAAACTACAGAACACCTGTGCACCCAAAATGCATAATACACCCATAGATGAGATCCAGGAGGGGTGTTGGATCCAAAATGGGGCAACTTCTGGAAAGCTTCACCTGTTCTGTAACTTTGGGGGCTTTGCAAATGCGAGTTGGCCCCAATATCTGTGCTCCAAAAGCCAAATATCGCTCCCTCCCTTATATGCTCTGACATGTGCCCAAACAGCAGTTTACACCCACATGTAGGGTATTGCCGAACTTGGAAGAAATTGCGTAACACAATTTTGGGGCTTTTTTTTTCCAAGATTAAACATTTTCAGCTAAAATTGCAGATTATTGGAAAAATATATATATATTTTTATTTTCAGTGCCTAACGGTAACAAAATTTGTGAAACACCTGTGGGGCCGATATACTCACTACACCCCTGGATATATTTCTTAAGGGGTGTAATTTCCAATATGGGGTGTTTATTAAGTTTTAGCACCTTAGGGTGTCTCAAACCTGAAATGGCGCCTAAATAAAATCGTATTGAAAATGAGACCCCAGAGTACGGTAGATGCTCCTCCTATTCTGAGGCTTGTGGTTGAGCCAAATCGCGCACTAGGGCCACATAGGGGATAGCTCTAAAAATAGCAGAATTTGGGGAATGGACGTTGAGTTGCATTTACCTGGTCACATCTACCGTGTTCCTGTGAATAATAGATACAAATTGAAATTCTGCAAAAAAGTAGAATTTGGAAATTTCACCTCCACTTTGTTTTAATTCCTGTGAAATATCTAAAGCAGCAACAAACTTCCTAAATGCTTTTTAAAATACTTTAAGGGGTGTAGTTTCTTAGATGGGGTCATTTATGGGGATATCTAACATACACGCAGATATCTATTTTGTAAATGTGAAAAATGACTACTACATTTCTAAGCCTCCTAATGTGGTAAAAAAAAAAAAAACATTTAAAAAATGATGCCAACCTACAGCAGACATATGGTAGATGCTAGTTATAAACTATTTTTAGTGGATTAACTATCTGTCTTACACGCAGACATTTTTGAAGTTTGAAAATTGCACATTTTTGCTATTTTTCATGATATTTTGATATTTTTCAAAAATAAACTGTATGGACCAAAATTTCTTACTACCTTAAAGCACATGTGTCACGAGAAAACAATCTCTGAATCACATGGATAGGTAAAAGTGTCAAAAAGTTATTCTCACATAAATTGACACATGCCAGATTTAAAAAAATGGGGCTCTGTCCGTGAGGCCAAAACTGGTTGCGGCGGTAAGGGGTTAATATTATATTTTCAAGAAAGACATCCAGGCCCTTATTGAACTAGATCATTGACTCCACTGTTGCAACCTCTTATGGCAGGGAATTGTAGGGTTTGGCGCCATGACAAGGGTTATTGGTCGGTTTTTCATACGGTTTGCGGTTTTACAAACCGTCTGAAAACCAACATGCAACGCTTCTCCATAGACTTTAATAGAAAATCCATGCAGCAGCCCCCACTGCATGGATTTTCCGACAGACTGTTTTTAACACCACCAGTGGTCCGAAAAACATAGAACATGTTCATTCTTCTGTATGGTTCGGGCAGAACATGAACAAGTGGGTGCGAAGGGAGAGGGCTTAAATCCAAAAAACGCGAACAAAAACAGACCAAATATCGGTCGGGAAATCCCACCGGTATTTGGTCTTTGCTGTTCAGGGAGTTTTGTAAATTATGATGATAGTAAAACTTTCTTTCCTCTAGACATAGATAATCCCAAATTTGATAGCCTATGCTACCTTGATATTGCCATCCACCCATTCCCCTAACCAACTTGGTTTCCCTTCTCTGCATCCATTCTAGTTCAGATGTGTCCTTCTTATATACCACTGCCCAAAACTGTATACAATATTCCATATGTGGCCTCATCATGTGATATGTAAAAAGGGAAATTATTGTTCCTATCCTGAGCATGTATGCCTCTTTTGACACAACGCAAAATAACTTCTCAGGGTTAAAGGGGTTGTCTCACTACATTGATGCATCTTACCACAGTCCTGTTCTCTTGTTTTCAGTCGGACTTCAGGGGCGTGTTTACTGGCTTCTACTAGGTTGAAGTAGAAGCCAGGTCTGTAGCTATAGCAACCAGTGATGGCAGCCTCTCAGGATAGATTGAACAGGTCTGTAGCTATAGCGACCAGTGCTTGCAGCCTATCAGGAGAGATTGAGCAGGTCTGTAGCTATAGCCGCCAGTGTTGGCATCCTCTCAGGATAGATTGGGCAGGTCTGTAGCTATAGCGACCAGTGCTGGCAGCCTATCAGGAGAGAGTAAACAGGTCTGTAGCTATAGCGACCTGAGGAGCTGATGCAGCCCATACAAGAGGGAATATCTAGGAATAGGTAGGACACTGTTAATGGACATATATTGCAATGTGACTAGTTTTCGCAAGATCTTTAACATAAAAAGCAACAATCCTTGTAGTGAGACAACCCTTTTAATGAATCTAAAAAAGTCACTGAGAAACATATATTAGCCCAATCTAAAATGTAACTTTTACTTCATTCACATTAAAAAGTCATAATTCAGTCCCAGAAATGGGACATTACAGTGCCGGATCAGGTATCTTATAGGCATGTAGAGGGGTTAATAACATATACTGTATCACAGTTAAACAGTCAGTCTT
Organism: Phyllomedusa bahiana; assembly: GCA_025379985.1. Taxonomy (NCBI): domain Eukaryota; kingdom Metazoa; phylum Chordata; class Amphibia; order Anura; family Hylidae; genus Phyllomedusa; species Phyllomedusa bahiana. The sequence continues at coordinate 40,555 of JAODAL010018775.1, forward strand.
CGGGGTTCATTATAAACTCATATAGACTCCCCTACACTTTCCACTGTTATACGCTATCAACAGGAGGGGATATCGCCCCGAAAAGGTTGGCCCCACCTCTCGATGGCTCACTTTATATGGTCGCTAAGATTAGTAGTGTCTATATCTCAACAAATAACCACCACTTCTACATTACAGTCCAAAGGAATACCAATAAACTCAAAAATGAACATAAAGCAATGATGTCATCCTTACTTTCTTTTTGCCATATTACCAACGCGTTTCAGCCTGATATGGTCTCAGAGGGTTCATCAGGGAATCCTTATGATGGGTACATAGATGCAGGATGCCTGATAACAGAGTGATATTTCCACTCTGTATATCAGTATAGAGGAGTCTATATGAGTTTATTATGAACCTCGAAGACTGACTCTTTAACTGTGATACAGTATATGTTATTAACCCCTCTACATGCCTATAGGATACCTGGTCCGGCACTGTTATGTACTCTTTTGATACAACCCATGATTTTATTGCCTTGGCAGCAGCCGCCTGGCATTGGTTGAATTAATGTAAGACTACTGTCCATAAACATCCCCAAATCTTTTCCAGCCATAGTTTTACACAGTAGGATTATATATTACATCATTGTATTTATCCACATTAAACTTCATATGCCATTTCTTAGGCTATGTTCACATTGCTTATTTTGAGACACTCCCTTATTCCTCACTCCTTGCTCACCCCCTACCTCTCTCCCCTGCAGCCTTCATGACTCAGCACGATTTGTTTATATTCTACTCCTGTGCTGATAAGAGGTAAGTAACTGGCATCCTGGCAAATCCCCTTTAACTTTTTTTTTACCTATTTTTTTTTTTTTTACCTCCTAGGAGACATAAAATGTGACTCATTCATCACTTATACAATACACTTTGATACTAATGAATTGCAGTGTACTGGGCTTTTACTACTCTCCTATAACACCCTGTCTTTGTCCTCTTGCTTTAGTACCACTGCTATTCTGAGGTGTCCCAGGTTTCTGTTCCTCATTTTGTCCAGTGATTGAGAATTTCCACATATTTCCTCTGTGAGAAGGTACCAGAAGACAGAGGCGAGCTAGGACCTGGGCCACGTGGAGCCAAAAGCATTAAGTTAAGATATTCCCGGGTCATATAGTGATGGCAAATCACCAGGAGGGGGTCAGACCTCTGAGATCAGAACTGATTTGTAGAGAAAAACGTCTTTCTCTGGAATGACAGGAGTATTAATCTCCTAGAGATCTCATTATGAGACGGGAATACCCCTTTGAGAATTATAGATAAAATATGTGCCCATATGAGTCACCTGCAGACAATTCAATAATAATTTCATTAACATGTTATTCGTTTCTGAGTATTGGGGGGATTCTGGAGCTGACACACATCCATATCCTGATGATCTGATAACCCAGCATACATTGTGATCTGTATGAGCCACATTCCCCTTCAGCTGATGGAAGCAACCCTCATTAGAGAGCACTGGTTCTGTGAGTGTTGTTCCCTCTACAGGTAATATGCTTATGTCTGACATGTATAATTCACATTCCCTTGTAAGCGGTTACTATGGGGCATTGATGTTGTGGAGTCTTATTGTCTTAGGGGGATTTCACACTCTGCAGTTTTTGGAGAAACCCCAGTGCAGCTGTTGATGGAGTTTTTTGAGCCAAAGCCAGAAGTGGCTGCAATAGGAATGGAAATAGAAAGGGAAGACTTATCCGTCTCCTTCCTGCTGGATCCACTTCTGGATGCTCAAATATTGCATCAAAAACTGCAAAAACCTCAGTGCATGAGACCAGTCTGACCAGGAAACCCCAGAAACATCAGCTCCAGGGTCTTCTGCATTTCATTAAATGGTTCCCAATATTTCTTGGAGACTTCTTCTCTTTCTCTGCGGCTCTTGTGCTAAAAGCTTCATGTAAAGAAACAGACGATGCTGCAACCTCTGCTCATAATCACTAAGTAACACTGCAGCTCACATAGCGCCCGACCATATAGTCAGGAGATCGGGACAAAGCATCTGCTACAGATCAAGGCTTACACTCTTTATTGGAACATGTCTGTACATTGGATTGCACAGGGTTTAATCTTCATCTGATTCAACTGATTCAAATTGCGACCATGGACGGCATCGAACTCTACCTCTAATTTGAACATTCTGTTTATTCTTTCTGTGGAAGAGAACAAATAATTATCACAATGTTTCCATTTATATCCAGGATTAGAGAGGAGCGAACCCTAAAAAGTTCGAGAACGAGTAGAATTTTGAGAAGTTTTGTTCGAAGTTCGAGTCGAGCTCGAAACTGAACTTCGAACCCCATTAAAGTCAATGGGAGAAAATGTTTGGGTTAATTTTTATACCTATACAGGTGAGGAAAAGCTGGAATTACCATCCATAACAGTAAACTGGATACGTGGAACAACTTAGTGAAGAAAATTTGAATCTAAGAGTAACAGAAAAAATTCACAGGCTAAAATAATTAATTCCTTTTAATGGCTAACTGAAAAGATGAGGACTGCATAGCTATAAGAGTCACAGCGGTAGCAGCTGCTAAGGGGCCCCTTTCACACATAAGAAGACACCGGTATCGGAAATAGCACATGGTAAGTGGCAGGACCCCTCTATCACGTTTTGCACCAGGGACCAACAACTTGTCATATATGTGATGGCAGCAAGAACGTCCAAACGCGGAATGCGGAGGTTCAGCTGGCAGGGCCTTAGATACAGTGGGTGCGGTGAGAGCCAGGGCTGCCGTCAGTCATCTATTTAACCATTTCATGTCCACATGCAGCTAAATCAAATGGGCTCCCCCCAATTACTACGTCCTATTTATAACATATCACCTTTTTGATTCCGGCCCCTGGCAGGAATACTGCCCTATTGCCACCTCTGGCATCCATTTTAAAGTAGCCTGACCCCAAAACCACCAAAAAATGCCCTTATGGACCCTTAGAATAAAAATTCACTATAAGAAATTGACTATTTTAACCCCTTAACGACCTTGGGCGTATCAGTACGTCCCAGGGCCGCTAAGGGGCTTTGCAGGGGGATCGCGCCGTGACACCCCCCGCACAGCCGCCGGGTGTTAGCGGCAAATCAACGCTAACACCCGGCAGTAACAGCGGCGGCAGGTGGCTCCGCCCGCTGGCGCTGTTTTACCCATCAGGCGCCGCGGCAAAGATGGCCGCGGCGTCTGAATTAAAGCCGATCGGTGCGCGGCACCGATCGGTGCGTGATGGAGAAGCGCAGCTACGCTGCGCCGATCCGATCACCGGGCATAGTGGTGGGGAGCCCTGTGAAGGCTCCAGTCACTTACCCTGGCCAGTTTGCCCCACTTCTCTCCGCAGACAGGAAGTGGGGAAACCGCCATCTTTGTACACCCTAATGCATTGCCTATGCAATGCATTAGGTTGTATTAACAATCGCACCACCTAGTGGTCAAGTACCACAGGTGGCCTCGATGTTACAGTAAAAAAATAAATAAATAAATAAATAAAGTTTTAAAGTACAAAAAAAAGTATTAAAAGTTTAAATCACCCCCCTTTTCCCATTTTACAAATAAAATCATAAAAATAATAAAAAAGTGACACATATTTGGTATTGCCGCGTCCAAAAAAGTCCGATCTATAAAAATATAACATCATTTATCCCGTACGCTGAACACCGTAGAAGAAAAAAAATTCCAAACGCCAATTTGCGTTTTTTGGTCATTTTACGTCACTCAAAAAATGGAATAAAAATGATCAAAAAAGTTGCATGCATTCCAAACTGCTAGCGATAAAAAGTAAACTTCAGCCCGCAATAAATGCCACCTCACTAACGTCCGTAGGTGTTAGTACAAAAAAGTTATTGGTCGCACAAAATGGCGCCGTGGCGCAAATTTCAAAAATAGAAAATGTTTGGAATTTTTTTACGGTACCAAAACATAACGGAAACCTACATGTTTGGTATTGCTGATGCATAACAACCTTAGAATACAGATAACACATTATTTTACCGAAGATTGAACGCCGTAAAAACAAACACCCCCGCAAACATGGCCGAAAAACATTTTTTTTCACAATTTGTCCACTTGGAATATTTTTGCGGTTTCCCAGTATATTCTATAGTATAGTGAATAACACCATTAGAAAGTAGATCGTGTCAGGCAAAATAAAAGCCCTCATGTGTCTATGTAGGTGGAAAAATAAAGAAGTTATGGCTTTCAGAATGCGAGGAGGGAAAAACAAACGTGTCACCAAAAAAAAAACGCCTGGTCCTTAAGGGGTTAAAAAACTTTTTTTCCATTCTTGCTTCTGCTGCTAGTGCTACGGATACTTGCCATTCCACTGGCACGTTGCTGACGTTGTTCCACCGTGACATGAGAAGGTGAAGAAGACGCAACAGATATCTCCAGTTGGTAAACGAAGCCTGCTTCAAATTCCTGCATTCTACTGTCAAGTGGGTTGAAGGAGATTGCTGACTTTTGATTTGGAACGTGGATCAAGGAGGGTGGACACCCAGTAATCGCTCTTCATTTTTATTGCCTTGAAGCGTGGGAAATAAGCTTTTTTTCAATAAGACCTTTACTATTGGTTTCTTTTACAGTGGCATGCCCCAAAATCAGCAAAGATGCACTTTATGGAACCTCAGAATAAAAAGTACTGGAAGAAAGTAGTCTTTGAACCACTATTTTAGTTGAACTGGACATTGACTATCCCTGTCCTGTCCCGCAGCATGACCCTAAAACCCACATGACCCACGGATTAAAAGGTGCCGGAAGAAAGTACTCTTTGAACCACTATTTTAGATGAACTGGACATTGAGTATCACTGTCCTGTACCGCAGCATGACCCTTAAATCTGCATGACCCACAGATTACCAAGTGCCGGAAGGCAGTATTATTTTAACCAGTATTTTAGTGAACTGGACATTGACTATCCATGTCCTGTACCGCAGCCTTACCCAAAAACCTGCATGACCCACAGATTACCAAGTGCCGGAAGGCAGTATTATTTGAACTAGTATTTTAGTGAACTGGACATTTAATATCCATGTCCTGTACCGCAGCATGACCCAAAAACCTGCATGACCCACAGATTACCAAGTGCCGGAAGGCAGTATTATTTGAACTAGTATTGTAGTGAAGTGGACATTGACTATCCGTGTCCTGTACCGCAGCATGACCCCCAAACCCGCAGAGGTGCCCTTATGGACCGTCAGCATAAAAAATGGCAATAAGAAATTAATTATTTTAAAAAAAAACTAGTTTTCCAATGCTGCTGCTGCTACAGCTACTTGCCATTCTACTGCTGACACGTTGATGTTGTTGTTCCACTGTGACATTAGAACGTGACGAAACAGATGTCCCCAGTTGGTCAACGAGGCCTGTCTGAAAATCTTGCATTCTACTGTCAAGTGGGTTGAAGGAAATTACTGATCAAGGAGGGTGAGGCTGTGAACGTGGATCACGGAGGTTCAGCTGGCAGGGCCGGACTTACAGTGGGTGCGGTGAGAGCCGGGGCTGGGGTCTGTCATCTATTAACACGCAGGTTCAGCTGGCAGGGCCAGACTTACAGTGGGTGCGGTGAGAGCCAATGCTGGTGTTCGTCATCTATTAAGACGCAGGTTAAGCTAGCAGAGCCGGACTTACAGTGGGTGCAGTGAGAGCCAGGGCTGGCATCAGTCATCTATTAACATGGCAAAAATGCCCTTATGCCGCAGCAACGAAAACAGTCAGGCCGAAGTGGAGTGCGCATGCCGGAAGTACGAGATAAGACCTCGATCCTTCCTGAGAAGACAGTCAAGACCTGGGTAGCGCTAGAGAAATTTCTGCCTCCACGAGAGCGCATGCCCCTCCATATGCGTGCGGACCAATTGAGCTTCACTTGGAAATGCTGGTGGTTGACGCTCCTGTTTCACTCAGGTGCCCTTTTTCTTGGCTTTCTTTTTCTCATTTTACTCAACTGGATGAAATTGTCTCTGTTCTTGGGGTGGCAAATGTGCTCCATACTCCATATCCTCTGAATAACCTACATCTGTTCAAGTCTCTTATCAGTGGTTCCTGTACCTCTCTTGTACAATTCAGAGGAATATTTATATCAGCTATTTTGTAAATGCATGTTTTTTAGTAGTTTAATTTTAGAAAACACATTTTTAAAATAGGAGCTTATAGAAGCATATAGGCTAGAGCTGCCTGCTACTGGGTTCAGTCTAGTCCAACCATTGAGCTGGTCCAAACTTCTCCATAGGTTATAATGTGTCTTTGTCGCTCCTATTCTGATTGGCCGGTTTATGCCGACCAATGAGAATAGCTTTCAGAATTTGAATTACTGTATTTCCCAGGAATTTCCAATATCCTAATTCTAGATATTGTGCCGTTCTAGATTTTTGCAAAGTGATTTTTTTAATGTATTTTTTATTTTTGAGGTTTGAGCTCTTTTCTGAGAATGTTTTACGCCTTTATAAAGGCGATTTTTGATTCATACTCCGCACGGACATGTTGAATGATTTCTCACTGTTTTCCAGCCTGTTTCGCCTCGGAACAGATTTTCGCCGCAGTCCCGCACTGCGCCCATGTCCCCGCACTGAGCCCCACACACTGGCGAGGCGCAGGGAACTTTTCCCCGCATGTACGAGCGCACCTCCTCGGACGGTGAATCTTAGGCGCAGCCCCGCACTGTGCCTCAGTCCCCGCACTGCGCCCCACACACTGGCGAGGCGCGGCAGACTTTACACCGCATGTATGAGCGCACTACCTCCGGCGACAAATCGTAGACGCAGCCCCGCACTGCGCCTAAGTCCTGCACTGCGCCTCAAACACTGGCGAGGCGCAGCAGGCTTTACATGCTATGTATGAGCGCGCCCCGGCGCCGACATAAATCAGGCGCAGCTTTCACTAGAAATCGGGCGAAACGGCGTGCTCCGACCCGGCGAGCTTCATACATGTCGCCCTTGGTCTTTAGTTTAGTTTGCAGTGATACACCACTATAGTTTCAAAAAACAAGTCATATGATCCTATGAGTGGAGGTCTAAAGATTAGACATGGCAACCTCAGAGCAGCACACAATTCATATTAGTACAGTAATAAAGCGATCAGGTGAAGGTGTTCTTAGTTATTATTAATGTTATATTACAATCTATCCCTAATAAGGATTCAAGTACTTTAAATTTGTTACTTTTTGGGAAAGTGTTTCAATTTTGTAGCTTAAGAAAAAGTGCTACAGCACATGTAACCAACTCCCCCTTAACCCTAGAGTCTGTGAGACAATTAGGCTGCCGATTAGCGTAAATGTCCTATAATGGGCCTAAAATAATTGTAAAAGAAAGTGTCCAAGAAAACAAATGTAGCAAGTTCCAAAATTAAAAAGACACATAAATTGCATCAACAAACCATTAACAACCTGGAATTTAAATATAAAGGTCAGGCCAGAAAACCTTTTTTTTTGTTCATCCCCACCACTCAAAGAAAAAAAAAGAAAGGAATAAAAGTTAATATCCTAGGTACCTTAAAATAGTTGAGATGGAAAAACTACGACTTGTACTAAAAAAGTCCTGTGGCTTAGTTTTATTATTCCGTTAAATAAAGAAAAACCCAAAGTAGTTAATTAATTCAAAAGTTGTAATAAAGTTCAATCAACGAATGAGAATCAGACGTGTTTTAATTGTGGTTCTACCGAAAAATGTAAAAAAAAAAAAAACTGATGAAACTGACCTGGACAAAAATGATGGTTACTTCAGCTTAATATGTTGTTGCACAAACTTTTTGAAGTAATAATCACAAACAAAATATTTTTTTAACTCTCAATGAGACTTTAACCCCTTTCCACAGGTATTTGGCCCACTCCTCATTAGCAGCTCCAGCTGTCTACAGTGTAAAGGTGTCTTCGCCAGACTGCAGTTTTCAGCTCTGGGCATCACATGTTTCTCCATAATGCTTCGATAGTCTTGAGATTTCATTATACTCTGCACAGATTCAAATACCCTGCCCCAAAATATAGGCAAGCCTCCTCCATTTTTCACAATAGGTACAATGTTCTATTCTTGCTTCATTTTTGCATCTGTGAACAAACAGCTGATGTGACTTATGCAAAAGCTCCAGTTTTGTCTCCTTTGTCCAAATAACATACTCCCAAAGCTTTTGGCTTGTCAGTATGCATTCTGGCAAATTCCTCTCTTACTTTTTTAGGATTTGCTTTCAACAGTGGTTTCCTCCTTGATCATACTCCATTAGGTCCATTTTGACAAAAGCAGTGATGAGTGGTGCAATCTGACACTGATGTACCTTGATCTTGCAGTTAACCTTTGATCTCCTTGGAAGTTATGGGCTCATATCATAGTTTTTTTTTTTTTTCAATTTGTCATCAATTTTCATCATGTGACCACGTCCAGGGAGTCTGACTACAAACCTATGGACCTTAGACTTCTAAATAATATGTACAACTGCAGTTGAAACCAGAAGTTTACATACACTATGTAAAAATGCCCCATCTGCATGTTTTTCTCACTATGTGACATGAAATCAGAATAAACCTTCCCGTTTTAGGTCAATTAGGAACCAAAAATATTTATATTTGCCAAATGCCAGAATAATGAGAGAGAGAATATTTTAAGACATTTTTATTACTTTCTACAAAGTCAAAAATTTCTATACATTGTACTAGTATTTGGTAGCATTGCCCTTAAACTGTAGGACTTGGGTCTACATTTTGGATATCTTTCCACAATCTTCTCACAATAGTTGGTAGGAATTTTGGCCCATTCCTCCTGACAGAACTGGTGTAACTGAGCCATGTTTGTAGGTCATCTTACTCGCAGTTGCCTTTTCAGCTTTGTCCATACATTTTCAATAGGATTGAGATAAGGGCTTTGTGATGGCCACTCCATTGATGTGGTTCTCCTTAAGTCACTATGTAAACAGTTTGGCAGTAGCTTAGGGTCATTCTCCATTTGGAAGACCCATTTTCGCCCAAGCTTTAACTTCCTTGCTGATGTCTTGAGATGTTTTTGCTTCACTATTGCCACATAATCTTCATTCCCCATGATGCCATCTATTTTGTGGAGTGCACCAGTCCCTCGTGCAGCAAAACAACCCCACAACATAATGCTGCCACCCCCTGTTTTCCAGTTGGGATGGTGTTCTTAAGCTTCCAAGTTTCTCCGTTTTTCCTACAAACATAACAATGGTTATTATGGCCAAACAGTAAAATTTTAGCTTCGTCAGACCACAGGACATGTCTCCAAAAATGAAAGTCTTTGTTCCTGTGCATTTGCAAACATTAATCTGGCTTATAAAATGTTTCTTTTGGCGTAATGGCTTCTTCCTGGCAGAGTGGCCTTTCAGCCCATGTTAATACAGTACTCGTTTCACTGTGGATAATGACCCAATCTTACCAGTGTCCACCAGCAGCTTCACAGGGTCTTTTGCTTTTGTTCTTGGGTTGATATGCACATGCTGAACCAAAGCATGTTCATCTCTGAGACACAGAACCCGTCTCCTTCTCATCTTGTTTGTACTTGCATATTTCAAAGTGGTTTACCTGAGACAGAATTGTTGTTTCTGCCCTAGATTTCACCTGATTTATGACCCGCAGTAGACTGGGTTCATAAATCAGGCACATTCTATACTATTGTTCTGCGCATATAAATTGGCATTTAAACGGCAAAAATCATTCATGTCGCCCATGGTATTTCAAAATGACAAATTTTTCACAATTTTTAACAAAATTTGGTTATTTTTCACAAATAGGAATTGCTTGGACCAAAATGTATTACTTTCTTAAAGCACAATGCATAGTGAGAACACATTCTGTGATTCACATGGATAGGTAAAAGAATCAAAAAGTTAATCCCACATAAAATGACACGTCTGATTTAAAAAATGAAGACGTGTCAGGAAGGTGAAAACTAAGGAATTTGAGAACACGCGTCCAAAAATGCATGTGCTAAATAACCTAGATGACATTCCTTTGAAATGTAAGTCAAAATGCAACATGTGAAGCCAGCTGTAACGGGTATGGTGGATTCGCTGGACCACTGCTAGCGTTGGTGTAAGCCACGCCAGGGAACGGAGTCTAAGTAGCCCCCAGTTTTCACCAGAGCCCACCGCAAAGCGGGATGGACTTGCTGCGGCGTGAGGCTACCAGGTCGTTACGCCTGACGTGACTTGCTAGCGATGGCGGCCGGGGTCGTGCGTGGTACAGAATAGTAATCCGGAGGCGTAGTCGGGGACAGGCAGAAGGTCAGGGCAGGCGGCAGAGGTTCGTGGTCGGAGACAGGCAGACGGTCAGGGCAGGCGGCAAACAGGCAGGTCAGGAACGTAATCAAACGGACTGTTACACGGGCGATCAGAACAGACTCTCAATACTCTCAAAACAACTGGATGCACACCAACGAACTGGCAAAGTGTGCTGGGGGCGTGTTCCTTAAATAGGACCAGCGCCCAGCAATAACCAATTACTGGGGCGCTGGCCCTTTAAATCCAGACCAGCCGTCGCGCGCGCGCCTAGGGACACGGCGGCCGGAACAAACAGGGGCAGCGTTCCCCGGAGCGTGGCTGGTAAGTGCCGGCGACCGGGCAGCAGGGAGATGGGCGCGGGCAGCCGCGGCACCCGTGCCGGGAGCCCGGGCAGCAAGGAGATGGGCGCGGGCAGAGCGGCACCCGCGCCAGGAGCCCTGCGGGCAGAGGGGAGACCGCGGCCCCCATGACAGTACCCCCCCCTTAGGTCTCCCCCTCTTTTTTGGGAACCTAGCAAGGAGGTCAGGAGACAGGTTAGCCTCAGGTTCCCACGAACGCTCCTCAGGCCCGAACCCCTTCCAGTCGATAAGGAAGAACCGCTTCCCCCTCACTGTCTTCTCCGCCAGCACCTCCTTGACCTCAAAGATGTTATCAGAATCGGCCACAGGAGAAGGCGAGACAGATCCACGGGAGAAGCGATTCAGCACCACAGGCTTGAGGAGAGAGACATGGAAGGAGTTCGGGACACGCAGAGTGGGAGGCAAGCGGAGCTTGTAGGACACCGGGTTTAACTGCCGAAGTACCACAAAAGGGCCCAAATACTTAGGACCCAGCTTGTAGCTGGGCACTTTAAAGCGAATGTACTTGGCAGATAGCCAAACCATGTCACCCAGCTTAAATATTCGCGCAGGTCTCCGGTACCTGTCGGCCTGGACTTTGATACGAGAGGAGGCCCGTAGAAGGGCCTGACGTGTGACCTGCCAGAGAGACTTGATGTCCCGTACTTGGGCATCCACGGCGGGAACGTCACACGAGGTAGGCAGAGGGAGAGGCGGGCGGGGATGTAGCCCAAGGACAACAAAAAAGGGAGAGGCTCCTGTGGATTCAGAGTCCAAGGAGTTGTATGAAAATTCCGCCCAGGGGAGGAGATCCGACCAGTTATCCTGACGGGCGGAAACAAAATGTCGTAGGTAGGTCCCCACCACTTGGTTGACCCTCTCTACCTGCCCATTGGTTTGAGGGTGATAAGCCGACGAGAAGTCCAGCTGAACCCGTAACTGAGTACACAGAGCCCGCCAGAATTTAGACACAAACTGGACCCCCCTATCAGAGACGATATGTAACGGGAGCCCATGTAGACGAAACACGTGCTGGAAAAAGTGTTGGGCCAATAGATGGGCGGAGGGTAACCCGGGCAGAGGGACAAAATGGGCCATTTTAGAGAACCTATCGGCCACCACCCAAATGACTGTATTACCCGATGAGGCCGGGAGGTCGGTAATGAAGTCCATTGCTATATGGGACCAAGTTCTTTCAGACACAGGGAGAGGTAGTAGTAGACCCACGGGTCTGAGGCGAGGGACCTTGTTACGAGCACAGGAGGTGCAGGCCAGGACATAATCTCTAACATCATGAGCACGGGTGGGCCACCAGTGATAGCGAGAGATTAATCGCAGAGACTTATGCACTCCAGGATGGCCAGCAGTACGGGAAGAGTGTCCCCACTTTAGAATACGAGGCCGCATGGCAGGGCGGACATAAGTCTTTCCCAGAGGTAGATGTTTAAGCTCCACGGGAGCTGCCGCGAGGAGCCGTTCTGGAGGAATTATATGCTGCAACGGTGCTTCCGTGCCCACAGTGTCAGAGGATCGAGAAAGGGCATCCGCCCTGACGTTCTTCTCAGCTGGCCGAAAGTGAAGGAAGAAGTCAAAGCAGACGAAGAAGAGGGACCACCTGGCTTGACGAGGATTTAGACGTTGAGCAGATTGAAGATAGAGGAGGTTTTTGTGATCCGTGAAGATTTCGAAGGGGTGGCGAGCCCCCTCCAACAAGTGCCGCCAGTCTTCTAGGGCCAATTTAATGGCCAACAGTTCCTGATCTCCAATAGAATAATTTCGCTCGGCTGGCGTGAAGGTTCTTGAGAAGAATCCGCAAGTACGCAGTTTTCCGGAGGCCGACTTTTGCAAGAGGACAGCTCCTGCACCTACTGAAGAGGCGTCCACCTCAAGAACGAACGGACGCAGTGGGTCCGGGCGAGATAGCACAGGGGCCGAAGCAAATGCGGATTTGAGATGCTCAAAGGCTTCTTGAGCTTCGGGAGGCCAGGATTTGGGGTTGGCGTTTTTCTTCGTCAGTGCCACCAGCGGGGCCACGAGCGTGGAGAAGTGCGAGATGAACTGTCTGTAGTAGTTCGCAAAGCCTAGAAAACGTTGGATAGCCCGAAGGCCCACAGGTCGAGGCCACTGTAGAACTGCGGACAGCTTAGAAGGGTCCATCTGGAGTCCTTGATCCGAGACTATGTACCCCAGAAAGGGCAACGAGGTGCACTCAAACAGGCATTTCTCTAATTTGGCATACAACTGATGGTCTCGGAGACGTTTGAGCACCAGGCGGACGTGATGGCGGTGAATCTTCAGGTCAGGAGAGAAGATCAGGATGTCATCCAAGCAAACGATGACACATACATAGAGGAGGTCGCGGAAGATCTCGTTGACGAAGTTCTGGAAAACTGCCGGAGCGTTGCAGAGGCCAAATGGCATGACAAGATATTCGAAGTGGCCATCACGGGTGTTAAAGGCTGTTTTCCATTCGTCGCCTTCCCGGATACGAATCAGGTTGTAAGCACCACGAAGATCCAATTTAGAAAAAAAATTTGCGCCACGTAGGCGGTCAAATAGCTCTGAGGTCAAAGGCAGGGGGTATCGATTCTTTATGCTCCATTATGCTCCATGTCAGATGTAATGGCTTCTTCCTGGCAGAGTGGCCTTTCAGCCCATGTTAATACAGTACTCGTTTCACTGTGGATAATGACCCAATCTTACCAGTGTCCACCAGCAGCTTCACAGGGTCTTTTGCTTTTGTTCTTGGGTTGATATGCACATGCTGAACCAAAGCATGTTCATCTCTGAGACACAGAACCCGTCTCCTTCTCATCTTGTTTGTACTTGCATATTTCAAAGTGGTTTACCTGAGACAGAATTGTTGTTTCTGCCCTAGATTTCACCTGATTTATGACCCGCAGTAGACTGGGTTCATAAATCAGGCACATTCTATACATACATTGTTCTGCGCATATAAATTGGCATTTAAACGCAAAAATCATTCATGTCGCCCTATGTATTTCAAAATGACAAATTTTTCACAATTTTTCACAAAATTTGGTTATTTTTCACAAATAGGAATTGCTTGGACCAAAATGTATTACTTTCTTAAAGCACAATGCATAGTGAGAACACATTCTGTGATTCACATGGATAGGTAAAAGAATCAAAAAGTTAATCCCACATAAAATGACACGTCTGATTTAAAAAATGAAGACGTGTCAGGAAGGTGAAAACTAAGGAATTTGAGAACACGCGTCCAAAAATGCATGCTTAAATAACCTAGATGACATTCCTTTGAAATGTAAGTCAAAATGCAAAAATGTAATGCCAGCTGTAACGGGTAGGGTTTGGATTCGCTGGACCACTGCTAGCGTTGGTGTAAGCCACGTCCGGGGGAACGGATCTAAGTAGCCCCCATTTTCACCAAGCCCCCCGGGCAAAGCGATGGACTGCTGCGGCGTGAGGCTTACCAGGTCGTTACGCCTGACGTGACTTGCTAGCGATGCGGCCCGGGGTCGTGCGTGGTACAGGATAGTAAATCCGGAGGCGTAGTCGGGGACAGGCAAAGGTCAGGGCAGGCGGCAGAGGTTCGTGGTCGGAGACAGGCAGACGGTCAGGGCAGGCGGCAAACAGGCAGGTCAGGAACGTAATCAAACGGACTGTTACACGGGCATCAGAACAGACTCTCAATACTCTCAAAACAACTGGATGCAAAACCAACAAACCTGGCAAAGTGTGCTGGGGGCTTTGTTCCTTAAATAGGACCAGCGCCCACAATAACCCAATTACTGGGGCGCTGGCCCTTTAAATCCAGACCAGCCGCCCCGGCGCTGGCGCCTAGGACACGGGGGCCCGGGAAAAAAACAGGTGCAGCGTTCCCCGGAGCGGGGCTGGTAAAGTGCCGGCGCTCCGGGCAGCAGGGAGATGGGCGCGGGCAGCCGCGGCACCCGTCCCGGGAGCCCGGGCAGCAAGGAGATGGGCGGGGGCAAGCGTGCATCCGCGCCAGGAGCCCTGCGGGCAGAGGGGAGACCGCGGGGCCAGCGGTGTCCGCGCTGCCCCCATGACAGTACCCCCCCCCCCCTTAGGTCTCCCCTCTTTTTTGGGAACTTAGCAAGGAGGTCAGGAGACAGGTTAGCCTCAGGTTCCCACAAAACGCTCCCTCAGGCCCAAACCCCTTCCAGTCATAAGAAGAACCGCTTCCCCCTCACTTCTTCCTCCGCCAGCACCTCCCTTGACCTCAAAAATTTATCAGAATCGGCCACAGGAGAAGGCGAGACCAGATCCACGGAGAAGCGATTCAGCACCACAGGCCTTGAGGAGCGAGACCAGGGAAGGAGTTCGGGACACGCAGATTTGGAGGCAAGCGGAGCTTTTTAGGACACCGGTTTTAACTGCCGAAGTACCACAAAGGGGCCCAAATACTTAGACCCCAGCTTGTAGCTGGGCACTTTAAAGCGAATTTACTTGGAGATAGCCAAACCATGTCACCCACTTAAATATTCGGCAGGCTCCGGTACCTGTGGGCCTGGACTTTGACACAAGAGGGGGCCCCGTAGAAGGGCCTGACGTGTACCTGCCAGAGAGACTTGATGTCCCGTACTTGGGCATCCACTGCGGAACGTCACACGAGTAGGCAGAGGAGAGGCTGGGCTGGGAATGTACCCAAGGACAACAAAAAAGGGAGAGGCTCCTGTCGATTCAGAGTCCAAGCAGTTGTATGAAAATTCCACCCAGGGGAGGAAAACCACCCATTATCCTGACGGGGAAACAAAATGTCGTAGAGGTTCCCCACCACCTGGTTGACCCTCTATCCCTGCCCCTTTGGGTTTGAGGGGATAAGCCGACGGGAATTTCCAGCTGAACCCAAAACTGAGTACACAAAGCCCGTCAGAATTTAGACACAAACTGGACCACCCTATCAGAGACGATATGTAACGGGAGCCCATGTAGACGAAACACGTGCTGGAAAAAGTGTTGGGCCAATAGATGGGCGGAGGGTAACCTGGGCAGAGGGACAAAATGGGCCATTTTAGAGAACCTACGGTACCACCCAAATGACTGTATTACCCGTAGAGGCCCCGGGAGGTCGGTAATGAAGTCCATGGCTATAAGGGGAAACCAAGGTCTTTCAGACACAGGGAGAGGTAGTAGTAGACCCAGGGGTCTGAGGCGAGGGACCTTTTTTACGAGCACCAGGAGGTGCAGGCCAGGACAAATCTCTAACATCATGAGAAAGGGGTGGGCCACCAGTAAACGAGAGATTAATCGCAAGACTTTTTCACTCCAGGTTTGGCAGCAGTTGGGGGAAGAGTGTCCCCACTTTAAATACGAGGCCGCAGGGCAGGGCGGACATAAGTCTTTCCCAGAGGTAGATGTTTTAAGCCCACGGGAGCTGCCGCGAGGAGCCTTTCTGGAGGAATTATTTTGCTGCAACGGTGTTTTCCGTGCCCCAGTGTCAGAGGATCGAAAAAGGGGCACCGCCCTGACGTTTCTTCTCAGCTGGCCGAAAGGAAGGAAGAAGTCAAAGCAGACGAAGAAGAGGGACCACCTGGCTTGACGAGGATTTTAAAGGACTGAGCAGATTGAAGATAGAGGAGGTTTTTGTGATCCTGTGAAGATTTCGAATGGTGTGCGAGCCCCCTCCAACAAGTGCCGCCAGTCTTCTAGGGCCAATTTAATGGCCAACAGTTCCTGATCTCCAATAGAATAATTTCGCTCGGCTGGCGTGAAGGTTCTTGAGAAGAATCCGCAAGTACGCAGTTTTCCGGAGGCCGACTTTTGCAAGAGGACAGCTCCTGCACCTACTGAAGAGGCGTCCACCTCAAGAACGAACGGACGCAGTGGGTCCAGACGAGATAGCACTGGGGCCGAAGCAAATGTGGATTTGAGATGCTCAAAGGCTTCTTGAGCTTCGGGAGGCCAGGATTTGGGGTTGGCGTTTTTCTTCGTCAGTGCCACCAGCGGGGCCACAGCGTGGAGAGTGCGAGATGAACTGTCTGTAGTAGTTCGCAAAGCCTAGAAAACGTTGGATAGCCCAAGGCCCACAGGTCGAGGCCCATGTAGAATGCCCGACAGCTTAGAAGGGTCCATCTGGAGGGCCTTGATCTGAGACGAAAGTACCCCAGGAAGGGCAAAGAGGTGCGCTCAAAACAGGCATTTCTCTAATTTGGCATACAACTGATGGTCTCGGAGACATTTAGAGCACCAGGCGGACGTGATGGGGGTGAATCTTTCGGGTCAGGAAGAAGATTTAGGATGTCATCCAAGCAAACGATGACACAGACATAGAGGAGGTCGCGGAAGATCTCGTTGACGAAGTTCTGGAAAACTGCCGGAGTGTTGCAGAGGCCAAATGGCATGACAAGATATTCGAAGTGGCCATCACGGGTGTTAAAGGCTGTTTTCCATTCGTCGCCTTCCCGGATACGAATCAGGTTGTAAGCACCACGAAGATCCAATTTAGAAAAAATTTTTGCGCCACGTAGGCGTCCCAAAAAGCTCTGAGATCAAGGCAGGGGTATCGCTTCTTTATGGTTATCTTATTTAGACGACGATAATCGATACAGGGCCGAGGGTTCCAAACTTTCTTTTCGACAAAGAAGAATCCGGCTCCCGCAGGCGAGGATGACTTGCTTATTTAAAACCCTTGCGGAATTCTCTTGAAAGTACTCCGACATCGCCTTTGTCTCCGGGACCGAAAGAGGGTAAACTCTGCCTCGGGGAGGCGTAGTACTGGGTTGCAGATCGATAGGGCAGTCGAAGGGCCGGTGCGGGGGCAGAGTTTCGACTTGTCTTTCGGAGAAGACGTCGGCAAAGTCCTGGTAAGGAGCAGGCACACCTGGCAGAGACTTCGCAGAAGCAGACCGCAGAGCAGGGCGGAGTGCCAACAGGCATCGGAGTGACCATGCCGGCCCCAACGAAGAATCTCGCCTGTGTTCCAGTTAAGGTCGGAGCATGCTCTTGCAACCAGGGGAAAGGGCCCAGAAGGATCTCAGAAGAGGAACGAGGCAGCACGAGAAGTTTCAGCTTTTCCTGGTGTAGCGCACCAGTGGGTGGAGGAAGTGGAGGGCGCTGGAAGACAGGAGCTAAGCGAGGTAGCCGGCGTGGTCGAGTAAGCTCGCGTTGGAGGCGGAGCTCTTGTTGTCTCTCTGCCAAGCGAATGTCGATCCGGGTGGCCAGCCAAATCAATTCGTCCAGAGTGGATGGCAGATCCCGAGCCGCGAGCTCATCTTTAACGTGTCCCGAAAGGCCTTGCCAGAAGGCGCACGGCGGCCGGAACAGACAGGGGCAACGTTCACCGGAGCGTGGCTGGTAAGTTCCGGCGCCCGGGCAGCAGGGAGATGGGCGCGGGCAGCGGCGGCAACCGCACCAGGAGCCCTGCGGGCAGAGGGGAGACCGCGGGCCGCAGCGGTGCCCGCGGCCCCCATGACACCAGCACTGTCCAAAATAGCTGTGTCCTTAAGGGGCTAATGGTTAAATAAGCAGAAGTGCGGTGATAATATAGTACTGTGGTTTTATTGTTTGAAAATAAAGGTACAGAAAAAAGCAAGATGGAGAATGGATGGAAGAGAAAGTACATGAAGTTCTATAAAAGTTTGGCACAATACCCAGTGCTTTATACACAATGGACACAATCCTCTTACAGGTCAGAAAACAATAGGATGCTTGACCTTTATGTTGTATTATGGTCATGCCCCATCCATCAGCTCTATGATCTGTAACCAGTGCAAGTAAAGGAACTGCCCATCCTGTATGCCAACATATGGCGCCTCTATGTGTAGCATACAGGATTATACACTGCTAATTTTTAGGCTCCTTAGGACTTGTCCCCTCGGCACCGGATTTCAGTTGGTTTTACAAATGGTTTTCGGACTTGAAAGCCGTCTGTCAACTGACTGTCAACCTTTCACATTGAGGTAAAGGGGTTTTGCCACGATGTAACATTGACCCAGGATCCTCCAAAATGGGTATTTAATCACTTTTCTAAATATATGTGATCACAAAAAGTGAAGCCTGTGAAAGCTACAGCATTTCTCAGTCCCCCTTAGTTTCCTGAAAGTTTACATTAGACACGACCAGCACACTGACAGCAGCTGATCTGGCTGCGCTTGTGTGAAACACTTCTTATCTGATGACAGGGAACATGAATGAGCTTTCAAAGGGCTGTGGAGAAAGTGCAGTGTATGAGTCTGTCTGCTGCATAGAGAAACCACTGTTGTAATGTTATTATTTGAGTTAACTTTTGAGACGCTCCCTTACTCCTCACTCCTTGCTCACCCCCTTCCCTCTCACCCCTGCAGCGTTCTTGACTCAGCATGATTTGTTTATATTCTTCTCTGTGCTGATAAGGAGGTAAGGAACTCGTTTCCTGGCAAAATAGAAAATCTGTGCAGCAGTCCCCATAGCACAGATTTTCCGCCGAATGGTTTTTTACACCACCGGCGGTCCAAAGAAGTTAGAACGCACCCTTATTGTGATGACTATGGAAGCCAGTGCTTGCTTTGTGATTTTGTACATGTCTATGCAATGTGTTATTGCTTTGTCTTGATGACTTCGACAGAAATGCATATACAGGCAGTCCCCGGGTTACGAACAGTATTGGGACTGTAGGTTTGTTCTTAAGTTGAATTTGTATGTAAGTTGGAACAGGTAGATTTATTAAATGTAACTCCAGCACAAAAGTTTTTTTTTTAGTTTTGGATAGTGCAGGGAAGGGTTTTTACATGTGTTTTGCTGTCTGTGCCCCTGTTAAGATGATTTAATCTAATTTTGCCTCATTTGCTGCTGTGGCATGCTGGAACTTGTCATTCTATAGCTACTACCTGCTATGGAACATGGAACTACATGAGCCAGCATGTCCCATAAGACTCCGTTTGTAACTAGAGGACGGATGTATGTCGGAACAGTGTAAGCCGGGGACTGCCTGTATCCTAATGTAGTTTACACTTTGGGCAATATGTATGAACCTGGATTCATGTGTATGTATGAAAGTGTCTCACAGCATTTTATAAATGTGTCCCATTCTACATCAAAAGTAGTCTCAGCCAGGGCACTTTGAAACTGGTATGAATTTGTACGACAGTTTCACGGCAAACTTTGGTGCATTTTTGGCGCATCATACTATTCTGGCATGACACGCCCCTGCATCATTGGCGCATTCAAAAGTATTGTGTTTGGAGTGCAATGCGCCAAGTTTTTGTGTACGACCGTTCGTATGTCTATGGAACAGACACATTGTTTGGCTCTAGGCATTCCAAAAAAAAAGTGCAGCCCATTTCATACATGTCGCCCTTTGTGTTTTGAAAAATGACTTGAGACTCTTCAACGTTTCCTGAGTTAACGTATTGTGCAGCCTGAAGCAGGAATTGGGGTAACATAGGCACAGGGTGCAGATGTAGGAAATACATTATACATGTAGGCAGAGGTGTAACTTGAAGCTCTGGGGCCCTAGTGCAAAGAGTGAAAAGGGCCGCCAGCTACCATGTGCCGCTTACAATACTGGTATCTCCTTATGTGGCAGAAGGGCTTTTGGGCTCCCTCAGACTGCAGGGCCCGGTAGAGACTGTTATCCCTGCACCCCCTATAGCTACGCCCCTGCATGTAGGCACCCAGGTGGGAAGAATTTGTGAAATTCAGTTCAGTTTTAACCAGAGTTGTTGTTGACTGAAGTTCAGGTGTGTGCAGCCTTGGGCCTATGCCGGCTACAGTCTACAGACAGCTTCTGTTAGGGGACGTTTACACGGCACTGGACCAATACCGGTCGGTTTATCCGACGGGTATTTGTCCGGTTTGTGTGCCGTCCCCACGGCTGCGGGGCGATGGGTTTTCTCCGCGATTAGTGGAAAAAAACCCTCCCCCTTCGCATTCACTTGCACATATTCCGTCCGAAAACCGGACGGAAGAATAAACATGCACAATGCTTTTCGGGCGGGCGGCGGTTTGAAAAACTGGCAGTTGGAAAACCCATGCAGTGTGGTCTGCTGCACAGGTTTTCCATAGAAGCCCGCTGTGATCAGTTGCGGCCGTTTTTTCAGGCGGTCTGCAAAACCGCAAACCATCGGAAAAACCGGCCGCAAACCGGTGCCGTGGGGACATGCCCTTACTCTTTGCCCTAAACTTCAGGAAAGATGAGTACTGCAAACAAATTTAGGGAAAGAGGGGACCTTACAGACTTGGAGAGGACGTTCATAAGGTATTTGTGAGTAAGAAAAGGCCTCATGGTTGGTTCATGCCTAGAAGCTTCCAGCCTAGCTCAATGTAATTAGTGCAGAAGTTTCCAGATCACCTGGAATGAGAGGGAAAGTTCCGACAGAGAATGCTAAAAATCTGAACTCCTGCTACAGGCTTGTGATATGGACTGTGAAGGATAATTTATGAGAGCATGCTTTTTTGTTTAACATCTGAAATGGAGCAAAATAGATGTAACTTCACCCCTTTTCCTCCTGTCTCTTATTCTGCTAACAACATTAAAGGGGTTGTCTCACTACAGGGATTGCTGCTTTTCATGTTAAAGATCTTGCAAAAACAAGTTACTTTGGAAAATGTGTTCATTAACAGTGTCCTACCTATTCCTAGATATCCCATCTTGTATGGGCTGCATCAGCTCCTCAGGTTGCTATAGCTACAGACCTGTTCGATCTCTCCTGATAGGCTGCTAGCACTGGTCGCTATAGTTACAGACCTGTTTGGTCTCTCCTGATAGGCTGCCAGCACTGGTTGCTATAGCTACAGACCTGGCTTCTACTGCAGCCTAGTGGAAGCCAGTAAACACGCCCCTCAATTCAAAATTAAACTAAGAAAACAGCACTGAGGACAGATGAATGTAGTGAGACAACCCCTTTTAAGAAACATCAACTTCCATCAGAGCAGCGAGACTTATTACAGGAGGGTGTCCTGGGGGATTGGAGAAACAACAGCTACAAGCAGACCCTCTTTTTACTGTGGCGATCCAAAGTAGCAAGGGAGGATTGGTGTAGAATATAGGGCGCTGCCATGACATAACATCTATTATTACTCCCATCATCTCCTTCGCCATGTCTGGGTCATTGTATACATTGCCTGATATAGTCTCTTCTTGTAGCTAATCTTTTAGGGGATCCAGTCTCTAATATATGTTAATATTTTTCTTTTTCTTTTAACTCAAACTTAAATCAAATTTTTTTTTTTTTAAATAAAACATAAAATATAAGCCCCATCTTCAGATGGAGTTTGATTGGGTGCGGCAAAGTGAGGGTGCACAGCCAATACAGCATGTGCTCTGGTGCTAACTGAGTCCTCTTAAGTTACAGCAGTTAGGGCGACATGTATAAATTCGAATTCATACATGTCGCCCTTAATTTTCTCCTCTGTGGTTGCCTGCCCTCCCTTTGGGGGCGTGTTCCCCCAATGAAATGAAAAAAACCCCCTTATGCCACTCCCAAAATTTGGCTTTTTGGGACAAAGCCCAATTTTTCAAATCTGACATTTGTCACTTAATGTGGGAATCATTTTTTTAAAAATCTTTTACCTATTCATGGGATTTAAAGCATGTGTCACATTGTGCATTAATTCAGTGATACATCTTCGTTGGATAAGTCTATGTTTATGAATTTCCAAAAATGTGTAAAAGTATTTGTAAATAGCCATAGCACATGAAATATTCACTATGCAACTCAGACCCTCCCACCTCCAGCGGGGAAAAATGGCTTATTAAACAGGAGTTTTGAGGTCATTTTTTATTTCTTGATCTGACAACCATTGGCACCTCATGATTGCTTTGTGGGAGTGCCAATGGAGAATAGAGGCAGCCTTCTCCCTCTGTCATAACCCTTAGATGAGGGGTGGGGAATTAATTTTCCCATGGGGCCACATGAGAATTTGGAATGGTTCTAGAGGGCCAGAATTATAACAATAATAATAATAATAATAAAAAAAACATAGGAGGAATGGGGAAAAACTTGTTTTGGGGTTTTATTTTTGTGGAAACTTAGTATGTGATATTAATGACATGTTATCTTTATTTTGTGGTCAGAAAATTCGTCAAAAAGGATTTATAAAGAGTTTTTAATGTGTTTTATCCAAAAGAAAATTTCCAAATAAAACTAACTTTTAAATAGATCAACTTTTAAAAATTTTCTAAAAGTAAAAAAGACTCGTTGTCATCAGTAAAAAGGGGGACTAACCACAATAGTTTAAACAAATTAAACCTTCACAATAGACGTGATGGTTAAACCATAAACCTCCTGACCAAAAATAACTAATAACCCAAAAAAAGGAGAAGAATAGTCTTAAAACTAAACTTTTACTTAATTTACAGATAAAAGATGATTATCCACACAATATATGTCTCTAAAATGAGCCAACTATACAAGATCAAAGGATATATTGGGACCAAATGACCCTAATAAGCCCTAATAATCCAAAGAACTGATCCCTAACCTAACAAATGAATTACAGGGTACTCGCCCTAATAAGGGAGTCCCTGTCCAGAACCTGTCCCTTACAGGTCCCTTTAGTCCGCCCCTTGGGTCCCGCCCCAAAAATGAAAAAAAAAAAAAAAAAAAAACACTTTCGATGGGCCCCCCTTAAGGCAACCCCGATACATCAGGGGACAGGTTAGGAAAAAAAAAATTCTGAGGGACATTCCTCTCATGGAGGGCATACTAGCCTTTGGCCTCCCCATTCCCTTTACCCAAATGAAGAACTTGTTGTTCGAGAGAAAAGTCTGGGTTTTAGTGGTAGGGGGTCTTACACCCCTTTACTATAGATGTTTCTTTAGCCCTTTGAGTTATTGTTATTTATGAGTTTGTTTTCCAATTTATAGTTTTCACCATTCTTTCTGTTCTTTTCAGATTTAAGGGAAAAATTAGTTGAGGAGTTTAGTTTGTGGGACCGTCGAGTAGCTGATTTTACCGCCCAAAGCTCCGACTGAGTGATACTGCCGCCCCTGTTCCTGAGCCCCTGGCGTATTTCTTGGGCCTGGAAAATTGGGTTTTTACCCCGTGGCGCTTTGGTCCCCCCTCACATGCTGCTACCCCGTGACTCACGGCCAAAAACCCACTTGTGGCTGCGCCCCTGCCTGACGCGCAAGTGATGCCCTCTTCTTGACGATATGAAGCCCTTGCCTCACCCGGGTCCCAATTTGCGGTCGGCTACATCATCATCTTTTTTGTGTTTCAATGTCACTGCTGTCTCCACCGGTTTGGAATACCGAGGCTGCCCCCTACAACATAAACCTCCCATCCCACTTTCCACATCTAACTTTGAGCCTACTGAAAGAAGAGGGTATTGGCCCTTTTTTTTCTCCCAAGTAGGTGATACCCTCCTCAAATTGTTCATCCTCGCTATATGGGGCCCTGAGCCCAGCCACATAGTAGATCTCTGGCTGAGGGCCCGGAGGGGCAGGGCGGGCTGAGGATAGGTGAGGGCCGCTGACCCACTACGGGCCACCCAATAAGGGTTGTGTCTGCGTTCCCACCGATCTTGGCTGGGGTTGTAGATGTATTGGGAGGAAGTGGATGCCCTAGTAAAACCAATAGAACCCTTGGGTTGCTAGTCAGCACAGGGCCCGCTGTGAACGCGGAGTTGTGGCCTCCCCGGTGACCCCGCTGCGACTTCCCTTTGCTGTGGGGAAAAGGGGCCTGTTCGGGGTTTTTTGGCCCCCTGCCCTCGCAGGTGAAAGCTGCCACCCCCTTGTCTAACATACTGTTTGTTAAAAATGTCAGAATGTTTAATGAAGATATTGTAGATGATAAATCACACCCTTATTTGACTCAAATGAACCCAAGCTTGGGTAAAACCCTTTGGGTATAAATTGTGCTCCCAAAAAAGGGCAGGGAAAAATGGGCTTTTATGTGCCGTTTTAAAAACTCTGTGTATTTTTTGATTAAAAGACAAAAGGGTTAATTTTAAACCCCGGATATGAATTTTTGTACAGAATTTTTTGTGGAGTGAAAAAAGAAAGTTTCTTTTTCTGAGTAAACTGCGAAAAATACTTAGTTACCCCTTTGGGTGTTAAATTGGCAAAAAAAATTGAGCGCCAAAAATTACCAGCTTTTGTAGGGTTTTCAATGGTGTGTATTTTACCTAAAAACAAGAGAAAAAAAAGTAATTAACCTTGCTTGTGAATTATGCTACAGGAAAAATGTTTTTTGGGGGAAAAAAGACGGTTTATTTTGACCACAGCAACGAAAAAAACGCTTAATTAACTCCTAGTGTAAATTTCGCAAAAGAATTTTGGGAGCCCCAAAAATCCAGTTTGTAGGGGTTTTTCTGGCGTGTTTTTACGCTACACAAAAGGAAAAAAAAAACCCTTTTCTTTTGAATTTGCTACAGGAGAAAAATTTTTTTTTTGGGGGTGAAATTTAAAAAGGGTTTTTTTTAGTCACCAAGCGCAGAACAACCCTTTAAAAAATTCCATTCATTTTGAATCAAATTTGCCCATCTTAATTTGAGATTTAGATTCAGAATTGGTCTTTCCTTGAGGGTTTAATGTGTTTTACCAGTTTTTTCTTAGACCAATAACCTCTTCTCTCAGTTGAGCTGTGTCAGGGATAAGTTGATATGGGGTCAGGGTTTTTATTTGCATTATCTTCCATTTTCGGGTGCATATGACTTTTCCACCTTAAATTCCAATTTTATTTAAAAAATGAGGTGACCGACACAAAGAAACATTCCGAATTTTTATGCAGTAAATTTTTAAAAAAAGTATTTTAAAATTTTTTCTCATTTTTTTACCCGGTATTTTTAAAAGTGATCCAAGTTTTTTTCCTTTCGGCCCAGCCGCCGTGAGTTCTCCCGCCCACAACTCGTCTTAAAAATTGACCCCCCTTTTCCCCAGTCCTTATTATAGGTATTAAGTCCCTCCCTTAGGTAGTCTATAGCTGCCCTCCCCAGATGGGAAATTCTATAGGTCCCTCAGTGGAGGTATATACAGGGCCCTAGTAAGGAGATATAATAAGTCCCCTCGTTAGGGAGCTCTATAGCTCCCCCCTCAGAAGGAAGGTCATACCTCCCCTAAATTGGCAGGCATATATGGTCACCTCGTTGGGGTTATACGGGCCCCCCCAGTTAGGCATGTTATTAGTCCTTCAGTCAGGCAGGTATATAGATAGGTCTCCTCAGGCCGGTGTACACATAGGCCCCCTCAGGCAGGTATATACATAGGTCCCCCGTTAGGAGGTATATAAGGTCTCCTCATTTAGGGGGTTATAATATATATATATTTTTATTTTAAAATTTTTTTTATATTTTATATATATAATATTTTAAATTATTATTTATGATGTAGTATTTATATATAGAGTGGTAGATAGATATATTTTTATATAAAATTTTTTTTTAAAAGAAAATTAGATATAAGATTTTATCTATTTTTTTTATATATTAATAATTTTAATATATATTTATTTATATTTTATATAAAATATATATTTAATAATATATATGATGTAGATATATATGTCCCCTCAGTCTGGGGGTATATATATGTCCCCTCAGTCAGGCAGGTATATACATAGGCCCCCCTCAGCCATATATATATAAATCCCCTCAGTAGGGTAGGTTTAATAAAAATAACAATAAAACTTACCCCTCTTCCTTTCCCAGCCGAGGGGTTCCCTTTTTGTTGACCTGGTGTTGTGATGTCATAACGCCACCAGCTCGGGGACGCTCCTCCGGCAGCTCTTCGGCAGTCCTGGCCCCAACAGTCATGGTGGTGTGCGGTGGTAGGGCAGCAGCCGATGAGGTAATGCCCAAATTCCCAAATTAGGGATATTAATGTATGGCCCCCCGCGCCTTCAGCGCTACCCGGCTACCTCAGCGCTACGAGCTGTACACTGACTACTTTACATGAGTGTATATCAAAGTGTTAAATCTTCAGTGTTATCCCATGAAAAGATAGAATACAAGATTTATAATAACGTGAAGGGGGACTCAATTTTGTGAGATACTGTACCTGTCCCTGAAGGAGTCCTACTGACTACAACATTGCAGAATTTCAGTAATGGTACCCTGTCCGCAAATTCAACAGCAAATCCACAGCAGACTTGGGACTTGCTGCAGACTCTATGCCCCATGGAAGTTATAGAATTGGGAACTTACTGTTCCATTTGCACAGATCACACTCATTTCTGTATGTTCTTCTATTTGTTCCACAAACAGGGTCTATCTCTCCTGTGCATCGCTTTCGCTTGTACTGGCTGCAGTACAGCTGGAATGAGATTAAATCACAGATTACACAGGACACTGATGTGATCCATTTACTGAAAGGTTCCTTTTAGCAGTTCCCCCTTTCATTTTTTTTTTAACGAAAAAGAAAAGGGAAATTTAAAGTAAGGGGGGATCTTTTCACTCTGTGTTTGGAGCATTTCTGGCTAAGATTTGGTGCACATTTCAGAAAAAGTTTTCCAGTTTCCCCGTTAAACTGATCCTGGGTGATTATATTTCCTCTTTATTAGCCGGGGGGAGGCTGCTGCAAAAAAGTCTCCCGCCTTGGAGGAACGAGTTCAATAATTTCGCATTTTATCTGCGCGGAGCTTCCCCCCGTGAAAACAGCTGATTAGCTGCCGATGCTTTATGTGATCCCAATGGCTCCTTATGGAAAAGCAGGGGCTGTCTAGGTTTTTGTTAGAAACCCGTTTAAAATTCTATATTAGACAATTCTGGGTAAGAAGAGCGGGCTCTCTTGCTGGTTGGGTGAGAGAGATATCCACAACACACCAACTAATGCAAATTAATAGGTAGCGATATTTACAAAAATTTGATATACTGCTTTCAATGGACATTTTTTTAACAAATCCTGCATTGACATAATGATGCCATAAATCAAGTTGATTTTTCGGCCAAAGCCTTTGTCAGAAAGACTTCTGAATGAAAACATCAGAGTGAGGAACCCAAAAAGGGAGTGAAAAAACAAGTGTGAGAGCGGGTGGTGTAGAGCCAAAAAGGGGAATGTCCAAAGAAGGTGAGGGGAGAGGGCAGGGAGAATGTGTCCGGAGTCTACCAGCGACCTTTGCTGATTGGAGGCAACATTTTGATAAACATACAGTCCATCCCTGCACATCTTTCCCCACCACCAAGACAGGGGGTAGGAGAGACTCGGGGCCCGGTGCAAAAACCTCAGTCGGGGCCCCCCCTTTCACTATAGGTCCCCTAGGCGGTATTGATAGGACGGTCCCCCCAGGGAGAAAAAATAAATTTAAAAAGTTTAAAATATAGCTCCCCCCCCGGGAGTTTATAAGTAGATATGCTCCCCCCAGGGAGGGTTTTGGTCAGCTCCCCAAGGCAGGTATATATATAGTAGGCAGGCAGGTTTATAGTGTGGGACAGGCAGGTTTATAGTGTGGGACAGGAGGTTTTAGTGAGGGAAGGCAGGTTATAGTGAGGGGCAGGAAAGGTATATATGAGGGACAGGCAAAAATAGGGGGGGGGAAAGAAATTTAAAAACCTAATACTTACCCTTAAAAATTCCCCGGGCCCCTATGCAGCGATTGCCCCTGCCGGGGGCAGGGCCGATGAAGCTAAGGGCCGGGTACACCGATTCGGCCCTTGTACAGTGAAGGCCGTGGGGATGAGACCAATGATCTGCGGGCCCCTCGGCCGCCCCCAGTTGTATGGTGTGGGGCCGAGCGGTCCCCGGGTGAGGTGACCCCGCAGGGCCCCGGGAGCTCCTCGGGCAAGCCATGACAACTGTGCGGCCGAGGAGGCGGCCCCCACATGATCGGTGGTCTTCCCGCCCGGCCTTTTGTTTCTAAGCGGCCGGTATCGTGTAGCGGCCGCTTTTTTTCATCGGGGGCCTGCACCGGAGGGGCAAACCTGCATAGCGGGCTCTATGTGGCCCCGTATGCAGCGTGTGGGCGGGGGGGGGCCGGGGGCCCCCCTTGGTCGAGGCCCGGTTCGCAAATGCGACCCTTAGCTAGCCACTGCCAAGTGTGCAGGGGGGCACCATGTCACCTTTCTCAACCACCACGATGGGCAAGGGGCAGGGCCAATTTTTGTCCCCTTACTTCTCCACCACCCTTGGGCCGGGGGGGACCCGTCACCCTTTTTCCCCACCTATGGGAAGGGGGCACCATGTCATCTTTCTCCACCACCACAATGGGCAAGGGGCACCATGTCATCTTTTCCCCACCACCTTTTATGGGGGGGGAACCATATCACCTTTTTCCACCCCCACAATGGGCAGAGGGCAATCATGTCATCTTTCTCCACCACCATTATGAGCAAGGGGCACCATGTCATCTTTCTCCACCACCAAGATGAGCAGGGGGAACCATGGCATCTTTCTCCATCACATTGGGAGGGGGGGCACCATGTCATTTTTCTCCCCACCCAATGGCAGGGGCACATGTCACTTTTCCCACCCCCAAAGATGGGGGGGCCCCCCCCCCGCGGGGCACCATTCATCTTTCCCCACCAGGATGGGGTGGGGGGCACAATGTTCTTTCCCCCCCAGGGGGGCTGGGGCACCATGTCATCTTTCCCCACCACCAGGATGGGCAGGGGGCAACCATGTCATCTTTCCCCCAAAGGTGGGCGGGGGAACCTGGTTCTTTCTCCCTCACCCCGGATGGCAGCGGGCCCTTGTCAACTTTTTTCACCCCCCAATTTTGGGGGGGGCACCCTGTCATCTTTCCCCCCCCAAAGGTGGGCAGTGGGCCCATGTATCTTTCCCCACCCCCAGGATGGGCAGGGGGCACCAGTCATTTTCTCCCCACCAAATGGGCAGGGGGCACCATGTCTCTTTCCCGCCCAGATGGGCAGGGGGGCCATGTCCCTTTCTCCACCCCCACTATGGGGGGGGGCCCATGTCATCTTTCCCCCACCCGGTGGTGTGGGCACCATGTCATCTTTCCCCACCGCCAGGATGGGCAGAGGGCACCATGTCATCTTTCCCCACCACCAGAATGGGCAGGGGGAAACCCTGTCATCTTTTCCCCTTTCCCAATTTTGGGGGGGAACCATGCCTTTTTTCCCCCCCCGATGGGCAGGGGGCACCATGTCATCTTTCCCCACCACCACGATGGGCAGGGGGCACCATGTCATCTTTCCCCACCACCAAGATGGGCAGGGGGCACCATGTCAACTTTTTCCACTCCCACAATAGGCAGAGAGCAACCATGTCACCTTTCTCCACCCCCCAAAAGGGCAGAGGAACATGTCATTTTCCCCCACCCACATGGGCGGGGCACCTTTTCTCTTTCCCACACCCCTATGGGGAGGGGACACCTGTCTCTTTCCCCCAAAACCTATAGGCAGGGGGCACCCAAAGTCTTTTTCCCACCCAATGGGCAAAGGGGGACCATGTCACCCTTTTTAACCACCAGAGGGCAGGGGGCACCATGTCACCATTCCCCACCACCAAGATGGGCAGGGGGCAACATGTAATCTTTCCCCACCACCAAGGGGGGGGCCCCCCCCGGGGAGGGCACCATGTATCTTTCCCACCCCCCGGATGGCAAAGGTCACCATGTCTTTTTTTCCCCACCAAAAAAAGGGGAAAAGGGAGGGGGGGGCCCATGTCATCTTTCCCCACCACCAGGATGGGCAAGGGGGGGCCCCCCCCAAAAAGGGGGGGTCTCTTTCCCCCCTACCAAGTGGGGAGGGGGGCAAATTTTACCTTTCCCCCCCAAGGATGGGCAGAGGGCGCCATTTTGCCCTTTGCTTCACAATGCATTAAGTCTACTGATTTTTACTATAAGCTTTTGTCTTTACACTTATAATGTAATTAATGTTTTTCTGATCTGCCAACATCTCGTGATAGAGCAGGAAGAGCGGAGAAGATTCATATATAGTTTTTCAGGGGAAAAATCATCAGAACTTTTAATTTATTGACTTGAAATATTCGTTTGGGGTTTTAGGAGTCCAGTGGGCGGTCTTTGTGACTGACAGCTATCTCTGTATCCATGCTTAACCCCTTTCTGAAATCTCAATTTAAACTTTGAAATTTGAATTTTTGCCTTTTTTATTTTTATATTTCATTAATTTTTTGGGGCTAGTCCTCATAAATACTATTATATTTTGTAGAATAATGTATAATGATGGCTTCTCTGTTATACCCTGCTAGTAAGATGGCGGGCCTAGGTCATTTATTAGGCCCACAGCTGCAAAAACAACTGAACAGTACTCCATTTGCGCACAGCGGGGGGATATAGCGCAGAAT
The DNA here is from genome assembly GCA_025379985.1 of Phyllomedusa bahiana. Classification (NCBI taxonomy): domain Eukaryota; kingdom Metazoa; phylum Chordata; class Amphibia; order Anura; family Hylidae; genus Phyllomedusa; species Phyllomedusa bahiana. The sequence goes on from JAODAL010018775.1 coordinate 71,249, forward strand.
GGAGGCTGCCCCGTTTCCAAGGTTAGATGCCGCTTTGCAAGAGGGAGGTTAAAGGGGTTGTTCCTACAAGATTCATCTGACTCAGTCTTGTTTTGGGGGTTTATTTTGAACAGTGTTCGCTTATAGGGAGAGAAAAAGGTCTGTAGCTATAGCAACCAGTTTTGGCAGCCTTAGGAGAGATGAAAAAGGTCTGTAGCTATAGCAACCAGTGTTGGCAGCCTTCAGGAGGTTTCAAACAGGTCTGTAGCTATAGCAACCAGTGCGGGGCAGCTATCAGGAGGATCAAACAGGTCTGTAGTATAGCAACCATTTGTGGCAGCCTGTCAGTAGAGATCAAACAGGTCTGTAGCTATAGCGCCCTGAGGAGCTGATGCAGCCCATACAAGGGGGGATATCTCTGAATGGGTAGGACACTGTTAATGGACATATATTACAAAGTGACTTGTTTTTGCAAGATCTTTAACATAAAAAGCAGCAATCCCTGTGGTGAGACGACTCCTTTAAATATTGAGTTTCGAATTTCTTTTGAACTCTAGCCACTGACAGCGGGTGTCAGCTATAATTTCTGACTAGCACCTGCCGTGTATAGTCAGAATCAGATTGTGATCCCGCTCTATACTCACTTACCGACATCAAATATACACTAACATCATATGTCAGGAAGAGGTTAACCAGTGAAGACTGTCTGTCATTAAAGGGGTTTTCTCACCACATTGATTAGCGTTAAACATGTAGGCAAAGGTAAGTGAAGACTATTCCTATATACATTACTGCTCTTATTTTCCTTTGCTCAGGAGTTAGGGTACGTCCAGATGATGAGTAAAATTTAGTCGGAGTCTTGTTGGATTCTACTGTTGAAAACCGCGTCGGACAACAAAGAGTATTTTATATGGATTCTGACTTGTTGTGAGGACGGAGCCTCGGAAGAGATTTTGGGCAACATGCATGAAATCTGCCGTGTAAATGCACAATTACATGTGCATAATGATAGCCTAGAATGCGCCTGATTTATGAACCTGCTCTACTGCGGGTCATAAATCAGGTGCATTCTAGCACAAGGGCGACAGTTCTGGCTCAGGTAAACCACTTTGAAAGTGCTCTACCTGTTCCAGCTGTAATGCGCCTGGAATTGCCATAGTGAAGCTATAAATCTATAGCTTCATACGGTTCTAGTGTGCCCCGCCTCCCGCACGCCCCCCCACCACAAAATTAGGCGCATTACAAAGTGCCGCATGCACTCTGTAATGCGCCTGATAATGACGTGCAAGAGATTGACATGTAGCAAATAGGGCTGGCATCTTTTCAGCCAGATATCAGTCACAGCCCCGTTCATACATGCCGCCCTTTATCTCCTGCTTGTGTACACAAGTTTCTATAGGTTAATGGCCACTTCTCTCTGCTCTGTTTGCTCTGTTACCTGGCCTGGTGACCTCACTCCCTGCTGAGTGTTCTCTCCAGCGCAAGAGCTTGTTCATCAATGTTACTGAAAAGCTTTAACCCTTTAGAACTATGTAGGTTTACAAACCTCCTGCACTGATGAAACTGTAACAGGCTCAGCTAGGAATAGCATGTTAATTACTGCTAATTACACCTAACCAGGAAGTGTGAGGCTGAAGCTGGCTGTGAGGAGCAGGCTCCGTAAAAACCGATGAGAAACCCCTTTTAAGTAGGACCAGCCACTGGACTCCTAAGCCCAGAATGTACAAAATTGCACTTTCTACTGAATCTTTTTTGCAGAAAACTATATACAGTGAAGGAAATAATTATTTGACCCCTTGCTGATTGTGTAAGTTTGCCACTGACAAAGACATGAACAGTCTTTAATTTTAAGGGTAGGTTAATTTTAAAATTGAGAGATAGAATATCCAAAATAAAATCCAGAAAATCACATCGTATAAATTATATAAATTTTGCTGAGAAAAATAAGTATTTAATCCCCTTCCAACCATTAAGAGTTCTGGCTCCTACAGACCAGTTAGACGCTCCTAATCAACTCGTTACCTGCATTAGTCACCTATATAAAAGACTCCTGTACACAGACTCAATCAGTCAGACTCTAATCTCTATGACATGGGCAAGACCAAAGAGCTTTCTAAGGATGTCGGGGACAAGTCATAGAACCTGAAAACAAAGCTGGGGAAAGGGCTACAAAAACCACAAGTAAGACGCTGGATGAGAAGGAGCGGGCTGTTGGTGCATAGTAAGAAAATGGAAAAAATACAAAATGACTGTCAATCGACATCGATCTGGGGGGGACCTGCAAAATCTCACCTCGTGGGGGGTCCTTGATCATGGGAAGGTGAGAGATCAGCCTAAAAACTGCAGGTGGGGGGAACTTGTTAATGATCTCAAGGCAGCTGGGATCACAGTCGCCAAGAAAACCATTGGTAACACATTATGCCGTAATGGTGTAAAATCCTGCAGTGCCCACAAGGTCCCCCTGCTCAAGAAGGGGGATGTGCAGACCCACCTGAGTTTGCCAATGAACACCTGGTGATTCTGTGAGTATTGGGAGGGTGCTGCGGTAGATGAGACAAAAATTGAGCTTTGGATTTAAATAAAATTGGTGTTTGGAGG